>JAZKJV010003320.1:0-181911 GCA_037367405.1 Ottelia alismoides
TCGGAGTACTCTGGCCTGCCACAACATATGGAACAACTGCTCCATCTCTGAAAAGGGTTGAACTGAAAGAGGTCGTGGAAGTGCAATCCTCGTCGGAATCCACGGTCGTTGGAGAATGGAGTCTGAAAGAAGTCTTCTCATCGGAGAACTGGGTCTCTCCCATCTGGCTCAGAGAATGGTACCCTACTCTGGAGTCCCTATGATACCACATGAAAACCCTTGCCAACATGGCATAGGGAATGGTCCTATACTATGGACTCCCTATGGCTCACATGAAAACTCCGGCCGACAAAACAAGAATGATGATGGGGACAACGACAAAAGATGGCAAACATTATGCGCATCTAAAAGAAGACCGCATCCATATGCGTGTCTGAAAATGTGGACTCGGAATCAATCGCCGAATCTGATCGACTGAAGAACTGTAGAGTCTAAGAAAATCTGACTGGGTCTGCCTCTGATATCTGAATCTGCAACAAGATCTGTGACTCTACATAATACCCCCTCTTTCTCCCATACTGATCGGAATGAAGACATCGACGAAGTTGGGAGAAGACAAGATGGAAGGAGAAAATAACATGCATTTTTTTAAGTCGTTCACAATTTTTTTACGACTTTTCATTCTCACAATTTTTTTTGATATCATCATTTTAAGCGTCAAAAAATATCATCATTTTTTCCTATTTTTTCTCGGCTATTTCCCTTTTTTAATATCCATCATTTTTTTAAAACATTTTTTTGGTAAATGCGTACGGCTCTTTTTTTTGTGTACGCGCCTTTTTTCTGAAAAAAAATACCTCCCTTTTTTGCTTTTTCACTCAATTCCACACCTTTTTTTATACATCATCAGCCCACATGGGCTCTCTCTCTCTCTCTCTTTCACGCAGGGCCCCCTCCTTTCTTTCAAGTTTCAAGCAATTTTTTTTTAATAAAGGCCAGCGGGCCTAGGGTTCTCGCTTCACGAACACGACCTCCCTCAAATTGGGGATCACTCGTGCGGTGCCGCCAAGAGGCTCGGAGGGACAGCGCCGCTTCTGGCAATGGAGATATCACAGATGAGGTGGAGGCGAGGATCGCCTGGGCTTCGTCGCCGTGGTTGTTGGATGCCGCATGGAGGGTTTTCACCGAGGGCTTCTGAGGCGCGATCGGGAGGTGTCGCTGGAGATAGAGTTTCACGCGAACCCGCAGCCACCTGCTGCGAGGAAGGAGGGACGTACGGAGAGAATGCCGCTTGGAGTGGCATGGATGTGCGCCTGGACCGCCGATCTCGACGCGGCATCGCTTGGATCCGCATCTCGATAGCCAAAAGAGGATCGCAGAGAGGCCCGAATCTATGCTTGGGTAGTCGCGCGGCGATCTAGAGCCGCCTCAAGGGTTCCCACCGCCGCTGCTGCTGGAGAACGGGAATGGAGGCATGACGAGGATGCCGCATGGAGGATGGTCGCTGCCATCGCCTATGCGGTGCGGCTGAAGATGCTGGAGTAGCCGCCTGGAAATAAAGCGGTGATGCCGCTTGGGATCCTCGAGTTGAAATCTGACACCTCCTTCGAACTAGAGAGAAAGAAGAGGCGGCCGAAGATCTTTGAACCGGAGACTGCACAGTCTTAGGGTTTCATACCCTTGAAGAGAACGATTGACTTTGCTCAAATAATATTCATAAGATCAAAAAAGAATCTCGAATAAACAATGAATAATTACCCCTCGAGAATCGCGATACCATGTTAGAAAATAGGAAGCGGAAGCAGAATGATAAACAAAGCATAAGATAGATAATTAAACAATGGAAGACAAAGATTTAATGTGGAACGCTACTCCCTAAGGAGCGGGATGAAACCACGGGAGAACGCCTTAGAGGGCTGGTGTGTTTATTGCACTTTTCTCAATGGTTACAGGAGGTCTGGGGTTCCTTATATAGTCTCCACAAAGCCTCCAAGTCCCACCACTGGTAGATGTGGGACTAAACTCTGGATGGGGTAAGTAAATAAATCCTGGAGAGTTCCATTTACCCATCTCCCATACATGTGACGCATATAACAAATACTCCAACAAGGACTGAAGAATGCGGAGTACAAGAAGTCAAGCAGGAGCTGCAGGACAATTTTAACTTGTGATGTAGTCCCTTGAGCAACAAACTAACACTTCATACAAGAGCCGCTCTTGCATAAAGAGACGATGAACTTCCCTCCTTGCTGGCCACTTGGAAAAGAGGTGAAACATGATTGCAAGCAAGGAATTCCGTTACTAGCTCTCTAAGGCTTTATCGGCTAAAACGCTTTGCTGACACTGCATAGTAAAATCACAAAAAAGTCATGCATGAATGTTCATGGCTGGATATTGACATCAAGAGTGTGCGACCTCCTGATATATAGCACTGACAAAATATGTGACAATTGATATCTTCTTCTTCTTCTTCTCTCTCTCTCTCTCAGGAATCCGAACTTTTGATTTTCACGGTTGTCATCACATGGATGGATATTTGCATCAAGAGTGCACGACCCCTGATATATTGCACTGGCAAAATATATGACAATTGACAACTTCCCATCTCTCTCTCTCTCTTTGAGGAGTCTGGACTTTTGACTTTCACCTCTGTCTCCACATCCCTGGTGGGATTGTATGTGTTTGTCTAGCGAAAGGATGCCAAATAGAGTCTTATCTTATTTATAATAGAAAGATAGTAAAATAATGAAGATATGACAAAAGAGAACCTTGATATCCTATGAGAGCTAGCATAGGGATGACCAACATGAGGGGTGTAAAGAAATCATTTTTCATCAAAATGCTTGAGATAATTTGGTAGTAGTAAACAATGGAACATTAGTATGCCCAAACAAGAACGCAAAGCTCGAGATATTTTAAAACATAAACCAACAACAAAATGAGGATTTGCTAATGAAGGCAAAGCAATGGAGTAGTTTTCTTATCTTAAGAAGCTTAAGAAAACGGAAGGCGATTGAGGTGGTAAAGGTGGGAAAGGCAAGTTCACTGCTTTTCCTGCAAAGAAAGCAAAAGAGAAGAAGAAAATCATTGACCTATCGGTTAGTGAGCATTGGCATGAGAAGAGTGGCGTGCGGTCGCTCGATGGGAGAAGCATCAGCGAGGAATCCCCGTGGTGGTTGCACCAAAAAGAAATTCGTTGGATTTCAAAAAAAAATTGAAGGAGAGATCCAAGCCTTGCTTCATTGATTAGAAAGGAATTGGATCCCATTGAATTGTTACAAAACTAGGAAGATGAAAGATGGTATGAGGAAGAGATCCACCACCTCACTTCACAATAACTACTTTGTTTCATGGGTTGGTGGAGGGAAGAAGGCAAGGAGCACATTGGAGATTTATGACCATGATTCTCCATTCTTCGTGTACTTTTCTTTTCATTCGGAGCCCGATAACTGCAGCTTATACATATTCTGTTCTTTCATGTCAACCATATGCTTAGTCTTTTTTTGTTCAAGACAATGTTGGTCACTTTCAAGATGTAAAGGTCATGTAACTCTCATTATAAACTTCATACAGCAACAAAGTCTTTTCCCACATTAAGTAGGGTTGACTACATGGATTCTTTACCTCCATTCAGATCTATATTGGGTCATTCTCGGACATAGATTCAAAAAACTAAGATCCCTTCGTATAGTCTCATTCCAACACTTCTTAGACCTTCCTCGCCCTCTCATAGCTGACTCAACATCCCAAAACTCACATCTCCTAATCGGTGCATCAGATGACCTCCTTTGCAAATGCTCAATCCACCTTAAGTGGTTTTCCCGCATTTTATCCCCGATCAGAGCTTACGCCAACTTTCTTTCTAATCGCATCATTCCAAATCCGATCTTTACGTGTGTCCACACATCCACCTTTAGCATTTTCATTTCTGCTCCCGCCATTCTCCGTACATGTCTATTGTTCACATGCCAGCATTAAGATCCATAGAGCATAGCAGGTCTCATGACTGTTTTGTAAAACTTTCATTTGATTTTTGATGCAGCGTAGAACCAAAGTATAGGACCGAATATTTATTTAATTCTATCGATCAATTTTATTTACGTTTATTTAAGTTGTTGTGTCTTTAATTAAATAAACGAGATCGCTTGTGATCTCCAATAATTAGTTATATATTTGATTTTCAAATTAGTCGGTTAATTAGTTAGAGTCAATTTAGGATAATTAGTTTTCAATTTAAAATTTGATTTCTATTTTTGTAATCCCATCCCTCCTATATAAAGGGATGGTGGTCCATTGTTTCAAGACAGTTCAGGTTAATGAAAAATTGAGATCTTTATCTCTATCTCCGTCTCTCTCCTTCTCCCCGTGTGGTCTACACGTGTTCTTCTCCAAACCCCTCGTGTTCCCGACGAGTTTCTTCTTCTCAACCCTTCTCTTTCTTCTTCCACCAATTATCTCTACCAAAATTTATTTTCCGACGCCGCGCGAAAAGTCGATTTGCATCATTTGGTATCAGAGCATGGCATCTAGGTCATCCTCACGATCAGGCAATCCATCCCTCTCGTCACTCGCGCAGAAAGTCCAACGGATCTCGCCCCAACGACCGTGCGTGGCGTGTTGAGATTAGACAAACACTGTCGAATATGCTCCAAGTCCTGTCGCAGAATAGAGAATCAATGACGCAACAAATACAAGAACTCATCGCCAAAAGAGACGGTGAAACTTCCGTCCAATTTCCTGATGAAGAGAGCCACGGAAACGGCGCCGTCAACTACGATTCGACTACTGTCCAGGATGTTTCAGATCAGCCCCCATCGTCGATAACGTCCCCGATGTCAACTCCAGCCCCGCTGCAGCCCCACATTGGCAGCCCCGCACCCTCGGGTCCTCCCCTTCTCGCAACCCCTACGGCTCCAGACCCGCCGCCAACCCCAACGCCTACTACCCCCACGCCCCCAGCCCCCAGCCCCGAAACTCCGGCCCCTGCAGGCCAAGCCCCCGTACCCGCCGCCACCCCCTTGCCCCTAACCCAGCCCAGCCCCGCACCATCGGGCCCCCTTCTCACAGCCCCAGCGGCCTCAATCCTACCCCCAGACCGCCGACGCCCACCCCGACTTCCCCAACCCTCGCCGCGCTACCACAGGCCACCCCCCCTGCGCGCCACCACCTTCCCCCTCCCCCGCTACCCTCGCTCTCGCCCCATCCCAGGACCTCCCCTCCCGCGCCCTAAGCCTTGCACCCCGCCTCCTATCGCCACTGCCCCTCCCCGCATACAACCCTCCTCGCCGCCAAACCCGAGTACCTCCTCCGAACCCCCCCCCCCCATACACCCCCTCCCGCCTACAGCTCCTCCTCTCCACCGCGCCCGCCTACCACTCCCCCGACCCCTCCCTTTCCCGTCGCGTCACGATCACCCCCCACCCCTGTTGCCGCCCCGCCCAGCCATCGTTGCCGCCTCCCCCCAACGGCCTCTCTCTCCGTACGAGAACGACCACCGCCACCACCACGCGAACCCCCCACGCCACCATCGCCTGCGCTGACGTCCTTACAGCCGTCGTGGCGACACTTGAAAGGTCGAACCCTAACAAGGGGGCCGACATCTATGGGACTCGACTCCCATAAACTTTGGGATAAAAAACCAATTGAGAATATTTGCAGGAATACCACTCCTCCCATAAGTTTCTATCAAAAGGTTTCATTGGAGGAATTATGCCATGACTTCAACTTAAATGAAGGGGTGCGAAAATTGCAAATAAACCCCCTGCTGCGGAAATATTTAAAGAAGAAGGCTGCAAGAAAGAAATTTGGGAGGCTCCCTTATCCCATTAGGACTAGGACCACGGGTGTCTCTTATTTAAAGACTCCTTGGCTTCATTCATTGGTCACATCTCCTCCTCTCCTTTCATTGTGCTATTGTTTTTCCATGGATTCTCCAAAGGCCATGTTGTTCATGCCGCATCAATTCTTCGAGCACCAATGTCAACGAAAAAAAAACCAGATGGATGCCCGCCTATACGCCGCACCTGCTATTCCACCACGAAGGCCACGTCACCAGCGTCCGTGTGTGGCTTCCGCCCGTTCGCTCCACACCAATTCTTCCAGGGAATGACTGAGAACGCGGATTCAACCTCCAAGCCTGCAGATCCAGCAATTCGTCGAGAGATGAATTTTTAAAGCGGATGAGAGTTGATGCAGCTTGGAACCAAAGTATAGGGCCGAATATTTATTTAATTCTATCGGTCAATTTTATTTACGTTTATTTAAGTTGTCGTGTCTTTAATTAAATAAACGAGATCGCCTGTGATCTCCAATAATTAGTTATAGATTTGATTTTCAAATTAGTCGGTTAATTAGTTAGAGTTAATTTAGGATAATCAGTTTTCAATCTAAAATTTGATTTCTATTTTTGTAATCTCATCCCTCCTATATAAAGGGATGGTGGTCCATTGTTTCAAGACAGTTCAGGTTAATGAAAAATTGAGATCTTTATCTCTATCTCTGTCTCTCTCTTTCTCCCCGCGTGGTCTACATGTGTTCTTCTTCTCCAAACCCCTCGTGTTCCTGATGAGTTTCTTCTTCTCAACCCTTCTCTTTCTTCTTCCACCAATTATCTCTACCAAAATTTATTTTCCGACGCCGCGCGAAAAGTCGATTTGCATCAATTTTCAAAAGAATTGTCTTATCATAGAGAACAAGAGAGGTTCCTCTCCACTTTAGCCAACATGCATTTGTTCTATTATTAACATCTCCATCAATTTTTACGTCATATCACAAAATAGATCCCAAGTATTTAAAAGAATCTCTCTTCTGAATGTTATTGTCACCAATCTTCACCCTGAATCCTTCACCAATGCTTCCATTAAAAGTACACTCAATATATTCAGTCTTAGCCCTACTTATACAAAATTCGTTAGTCTCCAATGCATGTCTCCAGAACTCAAGCTTCTCATATAATCCATCTCTAGTCCCATCGATCAACACAAAATCATCAGCAAATAACATACACCAAGGTATCTCATCCTCAGTGTGACTTGTTAACTCGTCCATAATCAAAATAAAAATGAATGGACTCAAAGTTGAACCTTGATGCAGACCAATGTTGATGTCAAAATAATCAGTCTTTCCAGACTGGATCCTTACGCAAGATAAAACCCTATCATACATATTATTTATGAGGTTAATGTATAGGACAAATACTCTATAAGCTTCATGTATACATATTTTTTATCAATGAAAGCGATTACCCGAGCTGCACAATGTCAGGTGTATGAGTAAAAAACAAAAGTGACTTATTTTACAAGAGTAAACGATAAGTATGGGCCAACAATGAAAAAAATGAGTCTTTTTTACAGGAGAATAAGTGAGTTGACAAGCAACGTGAAATGGGAAGGCTCTTGCAGGAGCCATAGAGCTCCAGGATGGAGAAAGGGCTCATTTTCTCTTTATAGTTACCTAAAAACGTAAAGAACCTCTATCATCAGGCCATATGCAAATATCGCAATGCAAGAAAGGTTTGACAGGGAAGTTCAGATCTCTGATCCCGATAAATCGCTATTTGGAGAAGAGCATTGCTTCTTCCATGAGTAAAAAAGAGGATATAGTCAAAGAGTTGCAATTGGTGATTCGGAGATTAAAAAATCACTTGTACCAAATCCTGGAATCATTGTCAGTCTTTGATCTACTATAGTCACCTGACCGTTGTGCCTTTAGCCATAATGATATAAAAGAGATCCCCATGCGTATAGGTGTGGCTTTTTTTTGTGGAATCTATTTTTCTCAAGGCCATGTTGCTTAGCAAAAAATTCCTCGCAAGACGTGAACATGTCCAGTGATGGATGTTGCAATCAATAGATTGTATTTTAGACAAATGGGGAGTGAATGATGGGCACTGACAAAGAAATACCGAGGTTGCTTTTCCTCTCTCTCTCCATTGAAGGAATTGGGATGTTAGTGATTTTTAAAGTTTTATGTATTTGTGAAATGGTTTGTATTTTTCTAATTAATTGTTGCACAAAGCAACTGAGGAGCTTTAACTCTTCATTCATTTGGTTTCCCATCCAAAACTATTTGCAGAAATAATCTCGAAGTGTGCGTATAAAACTAACTAATTTAACAGAATATAAGCAGCAGCAACTGGCAAGTAAGGCATGGAATATATGTCGTTTGGTTAAGCATTTAGGCCTAGCATAATTAACGCACAGACAACTAAGCTTTGTAGAAAGCTAGAAGCCATATGTGAACTGTTTGGTTACGTCTGTAAACTTCTGAAGCAAATGCATTTAACTAAGGTGATGATGTGAAACAATGCTTGAAAAGTGAAAACATCAACCTTAGCTTTATCCATCCTTTTTATACTGCCAACCGAGTCATGCTTGAGGACCATTCCGCGGATGACGGTGGAATTATGCAGACCACCACCGACAAGCTTCGCAACACGGACATTGTCCACATTGAAGTTCACAGGATTCTTAGGACACACCTGGATACAAGCCTATAAGGAAAAAAAAGCAAAGCATCAAACAAGCAGTCACCTATCACAAATCAAAACCTTCGAGCACACTACCAGAAAAAACCACCTCAGCAATGAGCCGGCAGAGGACATCCTCCTGCCCGAACTGCTTGCTCGCCACAGCCGCCTTCATCCTCAGAACGACCTCCTCCTCGTTCCTCACATCCATAGTTTCAGACCCCCCTTCCACAAGCTCCTCCAGGATCTCAACCATCTGCAGGCCAAGATCAAAACTTCTTCACAAATCCGCATTACCCAACTCGCGAAAACCTCTAAAGATCGCACCTTTTTTGCCGCCTTGGTGTACCCACTGATGATCTCACTGGGGTGAAGTCCCATGCGGATGAGTTCCTCGGCGCCCTCGAGGAGCTCCCCGGCGAAAGATACAACGAGGTTGGCGCCGTCACCGATCTCCTCCTGCTGGGCCTTGCCGGCGAGGACGAGGATCTTGGCGGCGGGGTGCTGGACATCGAGCTCGGTGACAATGGTGGCGGCGTCGTTGGTGATGAAGAGCTTGTCGAGGTGGTTGATGACCATTTTGTTCATACCTTGAGGGAATCAAAACAAAACAAATGAGATCAGATCAAGCAGGAGGAAGGGGGTGTGGAAGGCGTGGGTACCGTTGGGACCGAGGGAGGTGCGGGTGATGGAGGAGAGCTGCTTGCAGGCGTCGATGTTCTTGAGGACGGCCTCGTCGAGGCCGGAGAGGTGCTTGTGGCCCTCCTTCAGCATGGACTGGATCCCGTAGGGTTGGAGGTGGAACCCCATGGTGGATGGCGGAGGAGGAGGAGGGTTTGGGTGAGCAGGAGGAGGAGGACGACGAGGGGAGGGGGTGTAGGGTTTTGAACTGGTGGGAGGTTACTTCCATCTCAAGGTTGAGATTCCTGAGAAGGTCACTGTATATATTTGGTATATCTATTTTAATACTTAAATTATTTTAAATATGTATATTTTAATTAATCTATTCAATATTTTTATTATTATTCTATTCAATTTATATTCGTATTTATTTTTAAAGATACAGTAATAAATTTTTCATTTTCATCAATATTCATATCCGCATGTATATATATATATATATATATTTATACTTATGTTTATAGATGTATCCAACGGTTTTCAACCCTAGTTGTAGGCACATTGATCCATGCATCGACAGTGACATTGGAGATTGTTGTGGTACTAATACATGAATGTTATTGTGATGGTGATAGTTATTGTTACTCGAGAAGGGTTATCACAATTTAATCAGATCATCAACTCGATCAAATGACGTAGAAGTGACAACTTTAATAAAATTGGTTATCATGGCGTATAAACTATGAATGTTGAGATAGTCCAAAATCAAAATGGTTTGATGGATCATATTTGTTTTCTATAGCCTCTTGATCAAGCGGCATTATATATGAAGATGCACTATTTTTTGTTGTTGTTGTGAGGTGGTTTGGTGTGTTCCTGTCGAAACTGGTTAAATAGATCCGTAATGGCGAACATTTGAATAGTCTTCAATTATATGATAGAGTCCTCGAACTTCTTCATCTCTAGAGATAAATATATTAATTGACCAATCTCATACATACTATTTATTCCTTTTAAAATGCCATCCACTTGAAATTATTAGTTTTTAGAATTTCCAATTAATATCTCAAAATGAGCTCAAATATGGTAATTTGTATTTAACAAGCCTAACATCGGTAGACCTTGTTATAATGAATCTCACATCCGAACTTAAGATCATGCATCTGTGGTCTCCTTGGAAAGCTTGTACTAAGATTTTTCTTGATTTCATATTTAGTAGGTTTTGTGACTTTTAAAAATATCAAAATATTGGAGTGTTATATTAAATATGTTGACATGTTATGGCAATCCATTCAAAGCACACTTTCAATTATAACACATAATTATCATAACATCATGTATCAAAATTTTATACGCAACTTGCATGATCAAAGATAAAAAAATCCTAAAAGCTTCTCCGACAGCCTCAAGAAAATCAAAATATTATAATTTGCAATGCAGAAAGCCTCACAGTTGTATATATATGCATATGTATGATATAAGCATGCTAAGCTCTTTCCACCAATTCAAATAAAATCTTGCATTTATCGATCATAATTTGATATTCTGATCAATTAAATATGTCTATTGGTTGATGATCACTCTCGATGACTTCGTTAGTGACTTAGGTTTTGCTAGCGACTTTGTTGTATATTTACTTTGCAGCTTGATTAACTTTCCAGATAGAAACTCTTGATGAAAAATGTAGAAAAGGCTTGAAACATGATTTACAAAGATACAACTCAAAGCTTTCATATTTTAGAAGCTCAAGAATAAATTCAAATAGCTCAAATGCATATGTACAGAAGATTTGAAGACTTTGAAGTTTCAAGACAAGTAAATAAGACTCAGGAAAGCTCTCAAGTTTTGCCGAGGTGGACAATTTACATAGTTTTTGTTTGTGCTAAAAAATGGTCTTATACTTTTTGCATATTCTTGATCAACCAGCAAAATTAAGCCAGGTACAACAATATCTGAAAATTTCTTTTTAGGCGCATGATCGATCACCTTGACACCCTGATCGATCACCCTTGATCGATCATCTTTTGATCCTAATCGATCGATTCGTGGTTATTGATTTTCTAACATGATCGTCCATACTTTTTACCATGATTTATCAACCCTGGTCAACCATCTCTTGATCGCGACCGATCACTTTTCAAATGTCATGTCAACGACCACACAATGATCGACCACCTTGTTTGACAGATCGATAACCCATAACTAAGCAATCTATTCTTATGTTCGATCATTTCATGAATTTTGGAAATCAAAATATCGAGACTTCCATTTTTGCTCACTAACGACTCTATTGGGTCCAACCCTGTATAAAGGACCTTGTAACTCATTGTTTGAGATACACCACCAACAAGAAACAGTATCTATTCTCAGAAGAAAATAAAGAGTAATGTATTTGAGTTATATCCGTGTTTTTACGTTCTCAAGCTCTCTTCAGTACAAAGATGTCTAGTTACTGAAGTTGTTTTCACTCTTTATGCTCAAATAACGATCATCATCATCATTCTCGAGCAGTTGTTGCACTGAAAGTTTTCAAGCGTGTGAAAGTTAAGTTTTACTGTTAAAATATTTTTCAGTTCAATATAGTGTACACATGTATCCAAGTTGTGGTCTCCTTTCTCTAAGAGAGAGAGAGAGAGAGTATTCTTTTGGGAGTTGTCCAAGGAAGGACATAGGTTATACGTGAGATTATGCTATACTCAAATTTAAGTAGCGCTGGAATAGTGGAAACAAACTTCGCCGAGAGAGCGAATGGGATACTAAAACAAGATTCTGGGTCGGTGTTTCACCTGCTTGGGTTTTAACGTAAAATTTTTTGTGCATTGTGGTTTGAATTTCTCTACTTCTATCTCAGTGGTCTGTGAATATTTTTAATTAGATATTGTTACAGGGATAATTGTATATTACACAATTCACCCCTCTTATGCCGAACTCACAACCTTGGTAATTAAAAAAGATGTTCTATTTAACCATTGATTGATCACCCTTAAAATCCTTGATCGATAACTTGAATCTGCTTTTGAATGATTGATCAATTACCTTTATATATTTATTAGTCACTTCTTTATAGTTTGCTCACTTTGAAAGTTTCTTTCAAGTTCTGCTTCAACATTGAAGTGTTCCATTTTATTGCAGATTATTATGGAATACATGTCTTTTCCAGTTTTTATTTTCCTAATGCACGTGAAATCTTTTGAAAATTAACGGAGGTTTGCAGATTATTATTTGATGACTTATTGTTATTTGATAGAATGTTCCCCTTCAAATTGTATTGATTTGACATGTGTGCTATTAATTAAAAACAATTTATCTTCTATTTTTCTAGGGCATTTCGAAGCAACTTGTTAAGTTTATATCACCAATAATTTTACAATAGTTAGCTTATTGTCACATGCATCTAAGATAATTTTTATAGATTCATATATTTAATATTCTCAATACACTATTATAATTCTATTTTGGGGGTCCACTCATTAAGAAAAGTATGAAAAATAACGAATCATCGAGAAAAATTCCATAAGATTAGATTTATACGTTATTATCAAATATGCATAAATATTTGGCAGAAAATTAAAGTTCAGGATATAATTGAATTTGGGATATCTATTTAAATGTGTTAGAAAATCCATAATCAGGCATAGCAAGAAGTATTTTTTGACGCGATCACATATTTGTATCCATATCCATGAATGTACTTGAATATAGTTGCAATAAATTTATATCTGTATATGATACTATTTCATTCCTCATTTATTCATCACTCAACATCATCCATTATCTAAAATGATATATGTGCGTGTGGAAAAATGTAATATGTTGCTGCGCTACATGAAATTGTGTGTTCATCACCTCCATCCACCATTGATTCTATCTCTTCTCAGGATGAGTGAGTGTAAGCGGTTATTCTTCAATTTCATATTTCAAGACAAGTGATTGACTGAAAGCTGATGGATACGAAAGTTATATGAAGTTGATATGCATATTTCATATCCTCTCTCTCTATTTATATGTGTATCAGTGTGTGTATATAATGTTATTACATTTATTCGAACGATATACACATTCAAATCGTGTATTTGGTTGCTTGGTTGGAGTGGGTTGGGGTAACCTGATTGGAATAGTAGCTGTTTGGGTTGGTTATGAGGGTTGGAGATGGTTGGAATAAAGAATGTGATGTGATGTCACTATGATTTGTGATAGAATTCCATTCCATGAAAAGAGAGGGGTAAATCGGATTACCCCGGGTAACCCGGGAGTAAACCGATTACCAAACGAGCCCTTAGGAAACCTTTCGTATCCATCAAATACCTTACATGTTTAGATTTAGATTATTTAATCCGTTTAATTGGTATAGTAATCGAGCAGTGTGCTTAATATTATATTAAAAAACTAGTAACCAACCATTAACATTTTCTTTTACTAAAATTTTAAAAATTGATTTCTAATTACCTTTTCTATCTTTTCCCTCAACATATTATTTATTTTATTTTCTATTCATTAACCGTGATTAGTATACAAGAAGAATTTTAACCAAGCTCCATAAAACCACTGGCTCCGGCTTTGTTAAAGTCTTTGGTCGTGTTTGTTTGGTTGGAAAGGAATTATAATGGAAAGGGATAAGTTTTTTTATTAAAAAATAAAAAGTTTTATTATGAGACGTGTTCCTTTCTTATGTTTGTACAGGGAAAAGAATAGAAATAAAACAATCTTCCTTTTTGATATATTTTGTTAAGTATAAAAAATAATCGCTATCCTCCAAGTTATTTATTTTCATATAATTGATATATTTTATATAAGGAATCAGTGGTCAATTTTAAATGGAGACTACTTTGATTTTTTTCAATTTGATATATTTAATATATCCATACTCATGTCCGCTAGAATATTTTATTACCATATCCATATCCATATCATAAAAAATTGAAAATATTACAGGTATCTGTTTCCACAAAAAATAAAAACACATATCCATGTCCGTATACATATACGTTAAAAATGTAACATGTATCCATATCCTAAAAAACTAAAAATGATATATGTATCCATGTCTATATTTGCAAAAAAAAAAGAATTCATTTCCATGTCCATATCCATGTCGCAAAAAAAATCCCATTCATGTCCATATCTGTATTCACAAAAAAATCCATATCCATAGCTGTATATGTATCCACTAGAATATAATCAATATCCATATTTAAAAAAAAATGAAAATTACATTTGTATCCATATCCATATTAGAAAAAAAATCCCATATCCCTATCCATATCCGTATCCACAAAAAATAGATATTTATTTTCGTATCCGTATTTGTATCCGCAAAAAAATCATATTTGATATATTTTATCCATATAATAGATACCGTTGGAATATCTCGTAACGATGTTTGTATCCATATCCTAAAAAATTGAACGGTACATATATCTGTATTCACAGGAAAAATATCCCATATCATGTCAGTATCCACATATGCATACATTTGTAACTTATCCGACATTATGCATCTATTGGTGGCCATATATCCGTCAAAAAAAAGAATCCATGTTGGTATCCAAAAAATATTCAAAAAAAACATATCAATATTGGTAACCATATATTTGTTAAATTGATATATTAATTAAAAAATGTTGAAGAAAAATACATTCATTAACATTTGTAAGGAATAGAATCTCAAATCCTAAAAAATATCCATAAATAGTTATTCCCATGTACGAGGAAATCCAATTTCCATTATAACCATTATTCCTGCCTTAATATGATCTAACAAATACATGAATGAAATTATACCGGTAAATTAACACATCGGATAATGGACAATTAAGCAAACAAGATCGAATATTACAGAAAATTATACGCTGTCCAGCCATTAATTAGAAAATACACAGCACAGCAGCGGACGATTATACGATAATCCCACATCGGTCGATCACCACAGGTCTCTTACCACCACCCAAAAAAGAAAGATACAGAGTTTTTCTATCTCTTAATAAACAGAGGAGAGGTCACTCGAGCTGTGCATACCATATCCCCTGGATCTTCACATCCTTGGGCACCTTGGCTCCCATGTCGGAATCCGACGGCTGCAGGCTCTCGAACACGCCGATCACCTCCCCCGTCTCCGGCTTGCTCTGCGTCACGCTGAGCGTGATCTTCCCCTTGGTAGAAGAGTGGTCCTTGATGTTCTCCTTCAGCAGCTCCTCCTCGTCCCCTCTCCCCCCGGCCGGCAACGCCACGGCGTTGTCGTACCCCTGGGAGCCTCCCCTGCCCTTGGGGTCAAGGAAGGAGGAGCCACGGTACGACGGCACGAGGAATTCCCCGCCGAAGCTGTCCGCCGTGCCCGATGCCACCAGCTGCTTGATGGTGAAGAGGAACGGCACGCGCTCACCCCCCGGCAGCTGCACGGTCACCGCGGCGTAGTCGATGCCATCCTTCTCCTCGAAGGTGACCTTGCCGCCCGAGGAGACCTCGAACGGGCCCTCGATCTCGTCGAGGGTGTACGTGAGGCGTGTCATGAGCTTGGTCTTCTGGAATTCCGGCGGGGCGTTCTTGGCCACTCCCTCGGCCTTCACCGTGAAGGACGTCGGCTCGAGGCAGAACTTCTTCAGCTGGTACTTGCCCTCCTTGAAGGTGAAGCCGTCCACGCCTCCTTCGATGGTCGGGCACTGGTTCGCGGTGCCGGTGCCCTTCACCTCCGTGTAGGTCTTGCTCTGGATCTCGTCGAAGGTCAGCCTCTTGGGCACGCCCTCAGCGCTGGCGCCCTGTTCTTGCGTAATTAGTATCCCATGTCATATAGTTTCTTGACCAACATAGACTACAAGAGATGCAAACAGTACCGATGCGAGGAGGGCGGAGGTGGCGAGGGCGAAGCCGGCGATCTTGGTTGCGTCGACGCACTTGTTGGCGAGCTCGCGGAGGTCGGTCTGGAGCGAGCAAGCGATCCTTCCGGTGGTGGGCTCGAGGCCAAAGGACTTGGTGAGGAGAGGGGCCGAGCGGAGCTGCACGGCGGGCCTCGATGAGGAGCCGCCGACCCTCGTGGGCTGCATGAGAGTAGCCGCCGCCTGAAGGGACGCCGCCATGGTGGAGGAGGAGGAGGAGAAGGGGAGGGGTGGTGGTGTACGTGGAGAGGAGTTGAGGGGGAAGGCGTTATAGGGGGAGACGATGGGGATAAGAGTGGATTGGTTGGATAAGGGCTCTGCTCTCACGGCCACTCGATGCTGATCGCTTCCCGCCACGTGGCTCGGCTGGTTCCCATGATGGGCCTACCGTGATCTAATTGGATGCTGGGATTGAGTGGCTGATTGCATTGCAGTGAGATCCTCCGGAACTGTTTTATCTTGATCGAACGGAATTTACATTTTTTTATGGGGTTTTATCGTGCAAATTCGTGTCAACTGCTCGATCAAGATCGAGTGATTCGGACAGATCTGCAGTACTGCACACAATCCGTTCCCCATTGCATTGCACCATTTTGCTTTGGTGTTCGCATATACACACTCTTTATTTTTGTGTAACTCTTCCAATAATATCTATGTCAAAGTTTCTTTCTCAATCACACTTGTACCCGTACATTCTTATGAAATTTACAATAGTACCCTTTTGTTAGTATAATGCAGGAGTATAAGCATAGCATTGAAAGGACATTGCTGTGGACTCTATGAGAATATTAGATTGTGTACAAGTTAGAGATGTAAGTGTTATTGGAAAATCTCGAAAAGACACACATGTAAATTTCTCAATTTTAAACAAGTGAATGTCAGTTGATGAGGTTCGAGCTTTGACCACTTAGGTGCGAGCCATTTTGATCAGTTATCATATTATTTAAATGGTTCTTGTGTTTTTAGTTTTTTTAATACATGATGAAATGATATTTGAGTTTGATGCCGAAAATCACCATAGGTTAAGAGGTTGTAAATGTTATTATAGAAAAACTGAAAACCTTTCTTTGTCTATGCTGACTTATCCAAGCTTATACAAAAAAAATTAAGGGTTTTTATCAGTTGTACCCTCATTGGATATTGTAATATCGGTTATGCCCCTCTTTTGTTTGCAATATCAATTGTGTCCTCGACTTCTTGCATTGTTATCATATGTGCCCTTATGTTAGCTTGGCTATTAATGAATTGAACTTAACCATGTCAAGTCCCCCCATCCCAATTTCCTCCTCCTCCTCCCAGCCTTCTGCCGCTACCCTAACCTCCCCCTCCACCTAGCCCTATTCCTCGACCTCCTCATCCTCGTCCTTCTTTTCCCAACCCACCACCCCGACCTCCTTTGCCCCAACCCCCCCTCCACTGCCCTGACCTCCTCCTCCACAGAATCCCCTATGGAACAGAACTGTTGAGCATAGTTCCTATGCGAAATGGAAGATTAAGATCAGGCCTCTCAGCTACGATGTTGGCTAGAGTTGGGGGTGATATTATGAGGTAGCAGAGAAGTCGAGAGATTGCAGAGTTGGAGTTTCTTGTCGGAGTAGGAGTGCAAGTGGAAAACATAACAGCCGCTGCTGCTAAGTTTTTTTTGTGTGTGCGTGTGTGTTGTGACGTGTTCAGGTATGTGTAAGGTAGAAGGAATGCAGAAGAAGATGTGTGTTTTATGGGCGAAGTTGTGGTGGTGGTGATGGGTAGATGAGTAGTGGGTGCAAAGGAGGAGTAAAGAGGAGTAGGGAAGAAGAACAAGATGGAAAAATGCTTCTATTGTTGTTAAAGGGGATTTCTAGAGATTTCTTTAGGAGCCGCAAATATTTGATCAATCGATATAAAAAAATGAACCAAAAAATGGAGAAAACCATATTTGAGATAGGAAGGAGTGATTTATCCATGAAAATATAAAAGTTTTAGTGTTTTGCTGAAGGGATGGAGATGTAATGAGGAGAGAGAAAATAAGAGGATTAGGGAAGAAGAAGAGTAATGGAGGAAGAAGGAGTTTCCTGGAATAGGGTCGCTTGGGAGTGCTGACTTGGAGGAGCTCGACATTATGTCCTTGAGGTCCGAACGACAAGGAACGAAGCTGTGCAGCTTGCATAAAGGGAGTTGCTGCATGAAAATGATGTCCCCATGGATCTCACCTACTAAATGGATGAAGTCATCATTGCTCGACCTTTTCTCATGTAGTTGTCACTCGAGGACGCGAGGGGGATGTGCTCTCTCTCAGATCGGTTGGGCATCAGGCGGAGAAACTCTAGCTTCTGAAGGAGCGCACCTCCATTGGACAAGAAGAGAAGAAGATGCAAGTGCGAGGGAGGAGGTGGTTGGAGGAGGAGGGCTTGGAGGGGGAGGTGGTCAGAGGAGGAGGAGGAAGGGCCAGAGGGGGAGGAGGAGGAAGAAAGAGTGGAAGGAAGAAGAAGAAAAGGAGAAGAAGAAAAAAAAGCATTTTACCTTCGATTTTTACCAAATTACCATTGTATCACCAAAGTTAACATCTGTTTGGGAAGGGAATAGACAACAACTTATCCGAGGGATACAAGTGATCATTGTGGAAGAAGTTAGGAGCACAATTAATGCTCCAAAAAAGGGAAGAGCATAACTGATGTTGCAATATCTAAGGAGGGTACAACTGACAAAATCCAAAAATTAATAGAGAACACATATATCTTCCCATGTAGACGTCCCCAAAAAAAGGAATTCAGAGCTGTGACCGCTCCCTTACTACAACCACCTCCTTGTGCATGTAACTGCCATAACATACTTGAGCTTCTCATCGACACGGTTGCATTAATCTGATGGAGTTCTTCCCTTTCAGTATCTCTGAGAATACACGTTGCATATACGACTGATGATTAGGAAAGTTTCAAAATAGTCACTTGATGAGGGTGAACTTTCCATCACAAAATTAGGACTGTCTTGCGATAAAACCCTTCACCCTTTCTATAGGATATTCAAGTTTCAAAATCAATGAACCTTCTTCTTTTAGTTTCATCTTCTTTGAAGCATGTGTTATTCTCCTATGTAACTAGTGGTGATTGCGTAGGGGTCCAAGGACTTCAGTCATGCATATATAGGTAAAAGCTTCTCACCTTTAGTATTGGAGACATGATCATGCCAAGAAAAATGAACGAGATGTTTCACCCCTTTTGGATAGTAGGGACGGATGTTAAGGAAGCAAGAAATGCCACAATTAGATTGATTGACTGCCTTTGAGGCATCGCGAAAAACCTACCAAAGTCTTTGAGTTTATATTCACCTATAACATCTTGGGTGTTACCATCCAAACCTGAATACCTGTTTATCCAAACTTGATCAAGCTCAAGTAGATTCAACTTACTTGGTTGAGTTAAAGAGAAAGGGGTCGATCATTTCCCCAATCCTTTGATCGTTCATACGAGGGTGCTAGGGAAATAACACCGTGTGTCCCCCCTACTTGGTGTAATGAGTTACTTTGTTGAATAGAGGCCAATATGTCTTCCATCTTGGAACATTGGGATGGGAGGGCGGTGAATTCATTCACGATTAATAGCTAAATAATTCGGGTATGGAAGGTTTCTAATTCAACTATAGTAGAGTTAGGCATTGAGCTAGTAATTCTAGGAAAATATTGGAAGTCAACTATATATCCAGGGTTTGAAAATGCTACTTCTGATCTCCGCAAGCGAGGAAGAAAGGTATTAGCCTCATTGGATTCCTTATATGTTGACCTCAAAGTCCAATGGCGTGTGAGCCCAATTAGAATAATTAAGGTTTATACCAAGTGATAAAAGAAAGGGATATTTACACCCATAACCTTGAGTAGTTTGGTAATTACCCCAGGAACCCTCGATAAATCATAATTACATGAGTAACCCCGAATAATCTTTAACTCTTACATGACACAACCCTGTGTTATGTTCCGTTTGATATCATCGTTATATTTGACGATTTTTTGTGAGAAAAGACAAAATTGCCCATAACACTCATTCTCATTTACAAATCATGCCACCTCCAGCACAGGGCCTGGCACTCACCACCCAATTCCCCAACACACCGTCCCGAGAGTGGAGGACGAGCTGCCCACCCGCGCCTCCGACCCCCCGGCCATTGGCCCGAGCTCCCCGCCTTGTCGTGGAGGAGGAGCCGCCCACCGTCCTCGGCGCCTTCCATAGCCACGGCGTTCCCGACGACCTCTCCGAAGCCATCGTCTCCAAGCAGCCGAGGCTCCGCACCATGAAGCCGGAAAAAACCCTCACCCCCAAGCTCGCCTTCCTCCGTTGTGAGGGCTTCTCCGACCAGGAGGTCGCAGAGATCCTCCTCCACAACCCTTCCTTCCTCTACTGGAGCCTGGACCGCTGCCTCACCCCCTTCGTCAACTTCCTTAAGTCCGTCCTCCCTTATAATAAGGACGCCCTCATCCGCTTCCTCAAGCGCCTCACCCCACCCCTTCGTCAACTTCCTCAAGTCCGTCCCTTCGAGCTCCCCCCACCCCCTCCCCCAACCCGCCTTCAACCCAAGCTCCCCCGCCCACCCTTCTGCCCAGGTCGGCCCCGGGCTCCCTATCCTACCCTCCCTGTCAACCCTCCAACCCAGTCTGGCCCACCCTCCAGCCAGGTCGGCCCCGAGCTCCCCCGACCTCTCCTATCGGACAAGAGATGCACAGATGACGTTGAATCCATCCTCCCTGTCGATCTCGATGTTCACGTGGGAGCTCTTGAAGCCAGTGGGACGAGGCGGGAGGTATTGGGGTTGAGGCTTGCCGGTGGTGGGACGGGGTGGGGGCTCTGCACGGTAGGCAGCAGGGGAGGTGGTTTCGATGGGGGTTGGGGAGGATGGGAGGGGGGGCTTCGAAAGGCGGAGGGGGCTGGAGGAGGAAGGGGATGGATGGTGGTCGACCCAGGGGGGGCTTCGAGAGGCAGAGGGGGCTGGAGGAGGAAGGGGATGGATGGTGGTCGGCATGGTGGGTGGGTGAACTGGAGAAAGAAATTTGGAGGGGGGTCGGGAGGAAGAAGAAGAGAATTTTTTTTACTTTTTTTTTCTTTTAATTATATCCGTTGGATATATGATTGGTTAGATTAACTATAAGCCTGGTTGAGTTAACTGACTAAAATAACGGAGGGTTATGGATGTAGGACGGAACACTTATTCGGGGTTACTCATGTAATTATGATTTATCGAGGGTTCTTGGGGTAATTACCAAACTACTCAGGGTTATGGGTGTAAATATCCCTAAAAGAAATAATTGGGCTTAAAATAAAATCAATGCAATTAGTACGTAATGATTGGATGTGTAAAATAGCTAATAAAGATACTTATATGCTACCAAAATAACCAAGGCCTATGTTGATTAAGTGACTAAAGAGAAGAAAATGCCCTTTGGAAAGTTCCACAAGTGAAGGCAACAATTGTAGGACCTAACCTAAAAATTTTCCCGATAGTTTTACTTATAGAAACACCTTCTAGGATCCTAGGGTAGTCCATTTTAAAAGTTGATAATCTTATTTACATCAAGAGTGAGGTCCCACCTCTATAGAGACATTGAAGTTCTAAGGAAGGCGCTTGGGCGCCAAAAGAACCTATCGGGGCCTTCATTCGAGGTTAAAATATGTTAGTAACGTCTTCACTTCCTATTTTTTAAGCTCAAGTTTTATTTCTTACTTAATAATCCTAATATGTGATTTGGTTGGTTGAATTTAAGAATTTCATCAAGTTCTCGATGAGAGGACCTCGAGAACCCAAAAGGACAATATTAAAAAGGTAGAGTATATTTCATCCCCTTCTCGATCCTTATTTTTTCACGATTTCTTGTAGTTTTGTATACTAGAGACGTGTTTAAACCCCACAAGTGATTTAGATTGAAGTTTGAAGATTAGTCATGTTACATGTATCATTTATATCTAGTTTTGCAGCTCAAATTGTGAAATGCATGTTGTGCTTAAATGCTCTTATTATATAATTATACTTCCATTTTTCAAGTTTTTTGAGAGATTCTATCATTTGTTTATGGATGTAACATATCTACTTAACTATATCAAAGTTTTCATAATTTTTTGATGACATTTGCCTGGTTAAATTAACATAAAAACAAAAACTTATTTCTCAATTTTGTTTTAGGCATTGTCGATATAGTAATAGGTAATGAAATCGAAACTAGGTTTCATTTGCGTAACTTTTGAAAATTGAGCTAATCTTCGTAACAAAGACATGCATTCATGCATTAACATATTATTATTTTAAACTCATGCATTTATATAAGTTCTATATATTAGTATAGGAAAGAGACATAAAAGTATGCAAAAAGAAAGTCCAAATAGAAATAAGAAAGAGGACATGATGCATAAATGTATATATGTGTAGATTGTTAAAGAATCCATAGTGAATAGAACTGCAAGGCCTACAGAGACTGAGGCTTTAAGGTCTTGGTTGACTCAATAAAGAGTAGGAATATAAGGAAACATACAAAAATACATGTAAAGTAGTAAATATATACATGCACACAACATGCATATAATATATACAAACACCACTATTTTTATACAACTTGGACTGAGTTAATTTATTTTACATAATTCTTTTAAAAAATTACAAAAAAATATAAAAATATCACAAAAATATCACATTGCACAACTATTAATAAAAAATTTAATTGCTTTGTAATATGCATACATTATAGTTTTTTATAAGGCACATATGAATCTATTTTTATTGTACTACCCTCAAAGTTCACCTTTTAAAATACTCTAAATTCTAAAAAATACTTAGAAGTTTATCTGGGTTTATTTGTGAAAAAGGTAGTTTCGGGACCAATTCTACAACATTATATTCACGAGGTTGTCATTTTATGTACATACTTCTCTCTTTTTATTCAAACTATTTTAAGTTTATTTCTTTTCTTTATAATTCAACTAAATACTAAAAAAATCAAAATGTTAAAAAATGAAAATCAGGAAAATTATACAAAAAGAATCCGATATATATTAATACCCTTCGCTTATACTACCACCTTTTCATTTTTCCTTAACCTTTCAAACCCCAAAAAATAGACATATCTAACATATAATCGTATCATATTAAAATATAATGTGTATATAATATTGAGAATAAAATCAATGAAAAAAATACAAAACAGAAAATCGGATATTTAATATCTTTAAGATGTAAAATAATATTTCTACCTTTTTATCTTACCTTCTTTACACCTTAGACCTTCATGAAACTTGTAGATCTACAATTTTTATGTTGAATATTCTGTGATTTTACACTTTCCCTATTTATTTTGTCAATTTGTTTTGTTGATTTTTGTTTGCTTGACATGTGTCCGTTATCGAAGTCCACATATTTCTGAATCCACATAACCATCTCTTCTCATTGCATTGGTGCAAATAATCTCTCCTTTCTCCTTCCACCTCAAGGCACTCCACTCTGCCAACTATCCATCCCATCTCTCTTCCCAACACATTTCTCATCGTTTCTCTCCGTCCTCCCCATACAAAAACCCATCCACAACCACATTTTGAATTTATCTCTCCATACCCAATCTCAATTCTAGCCTCAATTCTGAAGGGGTGAGTGATGACCTCCTCTGTCTGTAGAGCGATGATGAAGAGCGTAAGAGTCAAGGAGCATCCATGGATGTTCCACAAAGCCAAGCTCTAAGCTTTTGTCAAGCTTCTTGACTATGTTGATCGGTCAAGGTGACAACCCAGAGAGCCATCTTTGATCCCATGCACAACATTCATCCTTCATTTATTCTGGTGGTTTTTTTATTCCCAAGCATGTTCGGTTTTCTTCTCCATTTTGTTTTTCTACAATGTGCACCTATTCCCCTGTTGCAAGCATCTAATCACTTCCCCTTGACACCACGCCACCACCATCATCTCCGCCACTTATCCTTCATCTCATCCATAGCTCCCACCTTCGGTTAGATTCTCTCTTGGAATCCCACACCCTCCTCCATCACCAACAAGAAGACAACCCATTCAGTTGGACTGAACTCTTCAAATTCTAAGTAAGCTCAATGAAATGCATCAAACTCTATGTCAGTTGGAGATTGTATCAATGAGTTGAACCCAGCTTCCTTCATCATTTCTAATCATAGTCCAAATCATTTGGAGCTTAGAAATGAGCTCAAGGAGTGTGTTCATCTCCATCTCCATTTCCATTTCACTTCACAACATTTGGAAATTGGATTAGAGTCAAATGAAATGAGACTCGCTCCAATTAATTTTCACATTATTAAGCCAAGAAGTAGAGCCACTAAAATCCATTTGGTTTCACCATTCCCTCAGAATGGAAGTGTCTTGGTAGATGATTTAATAAGATAGATTTAACCATGCGCATTACCAATACTCATTTATCCTTCATACTGGAAGACTTTAATATATCCGAAGTTCAAACCCCAGTTTGATCTTCTTCTTTGGAACACATCAATAGATTTCTCATTTGATAATTGGACAACGATATTAATCATATACTTTCCAAAATCATATATTAATATCTCGAATTCATGACTTATTTAAAAAATAAGACAACAACGCATGGAATTCTTTATGACCCAAAATATCTCATGAGTGAGCTCTGTCTTCCGGTTCATCAAGTATAAACCTGTATGATTCCTTTGAAAGATCATACTTTTTTTATCTTCATATGTACACCAACTCGCATGTATATGGACCTTGGTTAGGCCTTCAACCTAATAGCCTATCTAATGTGCATATTCAGGTATATAGATGTATATATGTCTCTGGTCAAAGGATGTGTGCCTTATCATGATAGTTATTATCCTGGTCTTAGTTTATCTCAACCTAATCAAGTCAATTTTTTAACTTGACTATTCCGACACATCTGAATCACTATTCCATCCAGAGGATATGCATCAAGAAGTCGGTTAGAAATCAATCTTTAAGATTGCCATTTCTTTCTCAAACTGGAGATCTTTATTGAATATCACATTTAAAGTTAATTGTGTCCTCCCAACTTCACGGTATTCAATATGATCACAGTATATAACCATAATTGTACAAAGGGATCTTAATATTAAGTGCGTTCACAAATATTCATTTCAGATGGACATGATAAAATAATAATTTTTATTACATTAATGTGGTCGCCTTATAAATCCAACACAGCTCTGATGTTGTCTTCTACCTCTAGTATAAGTCGTTGGTCAACCTTGAGTCAAAATAGAGCCCTAGATGGACTGGCTCTTTCGAATCTTAATTCTAACCATTTCTAACCCACAAGCAGCCATGTAGGATCGATTTATGTTAACATAGACGTCCAATTTCCAAAGCTCTAACCTAATTTCTTTAAATATCCCCTTGATCCTATATTTTAATGAATATTTATTGTATGCATGTATATTTTTAAAACATCGTAAAAGGAATAAACACGTGTTCTTCTAAAATCAATGTACCTTTGATCATTAAATGATAATATCATTTTTTGTTCTACATCTTCATTTACCCAATATCTTGTGCTTTGAATTGCATTGATTAGATTGTCATTGTGTTGGTCGAAATTTAATTAAGCATTTCACTTAAGAGAAAACATATTGCCATTTTTCATTAAATTTGGAGGATCACAACTTACTCGAGTTAGATATTTACATTGGTGCATGTTTAATAAATTTTGTTGGATTTAAGATTCAATTTGTTATTTTTAGAATTTAATACTCATACTTACTCCTGAAAAGTATACTAGAAAATACATAATTCAAGAGGGAAAAAAGCAGTATGCCCCTAGCAGCATGTAACTTACATGCTCCTATCTTTTTCCCTCGTATTTTTTTATTTTTTCTGAAATAAAACCAGTGGAATTTAGATCACAAAATGTCACGATGGTGTCTGATGAATCCACGATTCAACATCTCAATATATTGACCTTAGCAAAATCCTTGAGTAGAATCTCAAATAAATAACCATAAAATCAATAAATTAATAAAATGACTATTGTAAATAAAATACACTAATTATTATATATATTATATTATATAAAATAAATTAATAATAATAAGTCGTAAAATAAAGGAGTTTTTCACCTGTAAATAACCCAAAACTTCATGTATTTTTAATAATTTCATTTCAACTCTTTTTCAACTAATTCTTTCTCTGACATAAAGTCCAAATGTTTATAAAAATAAAAAAATACAAAATAAATTTCACCGAAAATAAATACTCCTAGATCTCAAAGAGAAAAAGCCATAAAGTCCAATTTCCTGGCCAAATTCACGCTCCGCATGAGCTCAAAATTCACCAATCTCACTTTTAAAATCTAAGTTACAAAATTATCTATCTAATGAAAGTGGTTTCATTAAAATTGGAGCCCGTTTGCAAAATATGGGTTTTGGGACCTACATGTAGAATGTATATATGAAATATTTTTCTTTCTTCCTTTTTTTTCTTTTTCTTAATTACTAAAAATCTAAAAAAATATTTTTGCATTTTATTTTATTTCTAGTATTTTATTTTATTTTTATTTTGTAAATATCTTTTATTAAAAATACAAAAAAATCAAAATTAAAAAGTAAAAAAAATAGCATCATTCAAAATTCAACTTAATTCGAGACTTCTGCCCACTCCATTAATACTGTCAAATTTTAACGGTGTCAGATTACTGAAATTGACCCCCTTCAGATGAAAGTTTTAGGAACATCTGGTTTACATGAAATTTGAAACACATATTCCACTTATTATTCTAAGTAAATCCACTAGGTTTCATTTCAAAAAAAATGCGGAAAGAAAGGTGGAAGCATACTCTTATATACTGTCAAGTAGTATACTCATTTAACCCGTTCAAGAGGACAAATATACAAAAATATGTTTTAGCTTTATTGTTATAATATGGTTATATCTAAACTAAATTTTGACTAAAACGTGTATAGTGATTTATTGTTGTACACTAGAAGTCTTCTACCAAAAGTATTGCAACCACATGGGCTGTGGTCAAACCTTCATACTTTGGAAACTCTCTTGGCAATCTGTCTCTACACCCTTTATGAGCAAGCCATATCAAGATAAGTGTGATCTTGGAAAAGCCATGGATAAAGTACTGATAGTAGCTTGCAAGTCCTAAGAAGTTTAATACTTTAGTGATAGTCTTGAGATGCTCTCATCTGGCCACTACTTCAATCATCAATAGAGTTGATGAGATAACGCTCTTTAGACAATGAAAATGCACATAGTCATATCTCCATCACCATCCCAAAAATGTGCCTTATGATGTCCTTGGTTCTTCAAATAGATCACCACATCATTTATGAAGACCATCATTTAGTTCAAATGAGGTTTGAAGTGTTAGTTCCATAAAATTACATACTAATTGCATTTTTGTTTTAATAATAACAAACTTTGTGAGTATAAATAGTATTGCAGATTTCACGAAAACTTCATTCCGTGTGAAGCACAAAAGAGTAACTTTATGGGGAATTAACAAGTTCAATTGGAAATCCTAAATCAAGAGACATCAGTCGTAGTTTTTTTCAGCAAGATTTCCATGCTAAAATACCAATCTCTTGAGGTTGCGTTTGTTCAATGCATTAATTGTTTATATCTAGAGTGATTATTATCGTTGATAATTCTTTGTTGGTCATAATGATTTGTTTATTGATCCAGAGGAACTTACATTTAGTATCAAATCCTAATATACACAAACAATGTAGCTGAAATCCGCACATATTATCGCCATCACCATCACCGACGAACAATTCACGGTAAGACTTCCATTGTCTAATGGTACTGACTTTGATTATTGGAAAGTTTGTATGTAGATCCATTTAAAAGCACGGGATACAAAATATGCAGTGTTGCAGAAGTTGATATATGGTATTAAGTCGAAGGGGTCATTCAATAAAGAGTATTCGGTATTCGATGGAATATTCAGAATTATTCGATTATTATTTTTAATATAAAAATCATGTCTAATATATATATTCTTATATATTTATATACATATATGATCATCGATAAATAAGAGTCCAAGATAAAAGTACCAATTAACACATTACATATATAAAACTTTAACATTTGTGGCGATACAGAGAAAAATAGAAACATTTAAAACATGAAAAATAAAAAAATAAAAAATAGTAGCTTATTGTAATAATCGGTCGAATATTCGAGAATATTTAGGTTGGACCAAATATTGACCGAACAACAATATTCTATTAAGTCAACCACAAAATAAGAATATTCTCGATCCATTCGATCAAATATTACAACATTGGCAATATGTGATGATATACAATCCAAAGATCAAAAAGCAGCAATAAATCACCACTTGATAATAAAAGAAAAATGTGATAAACAAATCGAAACCGATGAATGCATTATATTGATGGTTGAGCAAAGAAGAATTCAATCGAGTCTCCGCATGCAAGTCTTCCTATGACATCTGAAATAAACGTTCCTTTACACATGAAGGCACGTCAAAGGTAAGGAACTTGAATTAGTTTATTACAACAAAGATACATGGTTTTCAGAATGGAAGAAGGTGAAAGGAATGCATACAAGATTTACAAAAATCGTAAATTCTCTCCAAAATTTGAATGTGGAAATAAAGGGAGCTCTAATCATCAAAAAGCTCCTCAGATCGCTTATTGTCGAGTGGAGGATCACAACTACAATGATCAAGGACACACAAACACACATATGGGGTTGAGTATGCACCCAAGTGCAAGTAGGCCTATATCTTCCACATTTTTTTACTTTTTTTTTTGAAAAATATCACCATGTATATTCATCTATATATCCCTCCATTATGCCATTCGAATTTCGTCAGAAACAGAGACTCCTATGCCCTCAATCTAGAATGGGTAATTTTAACGGTCTTAGAATTGCTGTAATCAACTTGTTCAAGATGGAGGGCATACGAGTCTCTGTTTCTGACAAAATTCGAATGGCATAATGGAGGGATATATAGATGAATATACACAATGGTATTTTCCAAAAAAGTAAAAAAACGTGGAAGATATAGGCCCCGATGCATGTAAAATTACATGCACCAGGGTGCATGCTCCCCAACCCCTACACACGCACACGCACACACGCACACGCACACACACACCTCCTTTGGATGAAATGATCCAAAAACTTCTTGCCTATGAAGTCGGAAAGGAAAAAAAAGAAAAGCCAATGCATATTCAAAGGATTTAGCACTCCAAGCGATTGCAACCTCCCCTGAAGATTAAGATGAAGAGATAGTTTTCACCACTTTGTCAATTCAAGAATCAGTTGAAAAAGCACCAAGAATTGAAGAGAAGAAGAAACTATGCAGAAACAAATATTTGTTATAATTGCAAAGAAAAAGGACACGTCATATGAAGATATCTTTTTTCCAAAGCAACAAAATGAGATGTTTGTGCAATTAAAAAGTGTCGATTAAGTCGTCACCCATCAAAGAAAGAAAGAAAAGCCTCTCATACCATTTACGAATGACTCTGATACAAGCAACAATGAAGAATTCATATCTGATTCATCACGGTTACAATTCCGGTGAAAAAGAAGAGATACACATGATGACAATGAGATAAATTATTTTAGTATGAATTACTTGAAGCTTTTCACAAAAGAAGATACATACATAATGACAATGAGATAAATTTATCTTAGGATGAATTACTTGAAGCTTTTAACGAATTGTATTGTGTTGCAAACAAAATTAATTAGTAAAAATAAAGTTGTAAAAAAATAGTAAAGTCACCACAAAGAAATTAGTTCTTTAAAAGATCACATTAATATGCAAGAAAATGATAGTAAAATTAACCTTTTTTTACAATTGTGCCCTTCTTAGATTCTTAGATTCTGCATTATAATTTATACCCCCCTTTTGCAATGTCAGTTATGCCCCCTTCAATATCAGGTGCTTCTACCTTCTTAGCAAATAACATTTGTGTTCCTATGGTTAGTTTTCATCCATTCCTTTCAAAAACGGACGTTAGCAAAGGACTACAAGTGTAATTGAAAAGAAAGAAAAAAAGGTATATGTGTGATAAGAAAAAATTACTAAATCAGATTTTGATTTGTATACATAATGATTTTGTTTATCTCACTCACGAGAAAACTAACAGAAGGGCACAAGTGACACAATTGATATTGCAAAAACAAGATAGGCATAATTGATATCACAAAATTTAAGGACACAACTATAAAAATCCCAAAATTTTAAGGATGATCTTGCTAACTTCACCAATAGAAAAGAAAACTTAGATGAATTACTAAGCACCCCACACAAATTCCAATAGATTTGAAATAAGATATAATCCAACCAACCATCAAAATGCATCTAGTGTTTTATTCCAAAAGGAATGTATGGATTCCCAAAAGTGAAGTGGATAACTATAAATTTAACCATGTCGGATCCAAAGAAAATTGGATACCAAAAATCCTTTTTTGAGGGAAAAGAGGGTCTGACATCGTGTACATACCCACGCGTAATCTTCTATATATTCACATTAAATTAAAAGATTTTTATGTAGGTAGATGGAGAAAAATACGACAGATATACCAAAGATCGAAGCTCCACAATGGTGATATACTAGGGTAAATATACCCCTTCTCAAGAAATCCTGAAGTTGTATTTCCAACTCATATAGTTCTATTGGTGTCATTTCATACGAGGTCATGGAGATTAATGGATCATCGGTACTAGTGAGATCTCGAACTCGATTTCAAGCCATGGTGGCAACCCCACCTACTCTGTCTCGAGGACCTATGAAAAGTCATTCACGAATAGCGCTTTTGCCAAAATAGCCTTGGTTTTCTTATCTCCAACCATGATTTATGCATGAAAACCTAAAAAAAATGATGGCCTAGGTAGTCAAAATTCACTTGATCGTGCAATTGTCTTATCAATCCCATAAGCTTGAAGATGGAAAGGTACCACCTTCCTATCTAAACAGTCAACAGAAGCAAAAAAAATCGAAAGAAACCATTCCATCTGGAGTATCGCATCAAAGTCATGCATCAAGATGATGATCAAATCGATCAATAGCCAGCAACCATTGACAATCACTATACGCATTTTGTACACCTCAACAAAGGTGCAACCATTGACAATCACTATACGCATTTTGTACACCTCAAAGGATACAAAGGTGCGTTTGCCTTCCCCTAACATTTTGAATGGGTTCTCAAGCACGGAGAGGTCTTCCTTAACATGATAGAAAACCCTTGTGACATGAATGAGTGCGATACACCTGAGTCAAACAATGTGTAGAGAAAATCCATCAACTAACACATACTTCTGACAACAAATGCCGAAGCTTGGGCATCCTTGGTTGATACCACGCTTATGCTTAGGCGATAGCAAACAAGTAAGCCCACATGTAGGGATGGTCTCTTCGCCATGGTCACTATCGACCCCATGGAGTTGCATCGCCTCTATGAACATCCCCTGAAACTTGTCCCGGTGACCGTTGCTTTGTTGGACGGTCTGACTCATCCCATGCTAGATGCTAGATTTGCCAACTATGAAAGAGTTGTCACCACACGACCAAGCACAATTTCTCAGTTTATTTCAGAGTCAGTCTCGAAGCATAAGATATGCTTGGACTTAGGCATTTGTGTACTGTTTCTAATCCAACAGGCTCGATGAATATGATAGTAATCCTCCACCTAAGGATCCCTGCACCAATCTCTAAAACGTATACCCATTGCAGTAGAGGGTCAGGTAGTACATGCCTCTGAAGAGGTCAGTGAAGTCTGTCCACTTCCACGGTGTCGCTACTTGATCCTCAGTTGTGACCCATCTACAATCAACTTCTCTAGTTAGAAAATAGGTCAGTAACTGGACCTAATAATCCTCTAGTATATTACTGACCATGAACACCTCGATAAGGTGTATCTGGTCCTTAACCATCTATATTGTTCCATCCATAGTGAACCTCTTCAAGTTGTCCTTACGGAAGGTGTTGTGGCAGTATGCTTTCTCAGAGTTCTAGGCATGTCCATAGAGCAAGCTTAATGCCCCTACACTATAGCCTCAGCATCACCCCCAACTCTATCAGCTTCACCAGTTCCATCAACACCTCTGTCTCTGCAGATACCATCAACTTTACTAGCTCCACCACTATTTGCAGCACCGCTTCTAACACCATTGATAAGTTGCTCTCAAGCTTCATGTTCCTCGCACTCATGTGACTTGCATTATGACATGGTCTTTCCCTGATACCATCTCCGTAGTACCTCACTCGAATAACCTGATCAAACTCTATTTTGACGATCAAGATTGTAACAGCCCGGATCATCGGTGACCAGCGGAAACATATGAAATGCCACGTCAGATCCGAGTGTTACTCTCGAACATCAATGATATCACAAATAACAGGAGGAGCCATCTTAATCTTCCTTCATCCATAAAAAAATATACATATCTAAATACATATCCAAGATCTTTCGTTCCAGTGGGCACAATGATATCCTTCTTTCAGGCCTTGCGACAAGTTTCCAACTGCCACTAAATTTATCCTTACAATGACCTACAATAAAAACACAAAAATACATGGTATGAGCTTAACGTTCAGTATGTGTCGAGAAAAGGTCAAGCCAGCTAGCGAAAGATCAAGTCTCCTTATGCTATTACAAATAGCTCCATGCATAGATAATTAGCTGGATAAATATTTTCCACAATGAATCTTTGTAAATCTTCTATATTCCCCAACCTGGAATAATGTTCATAACATGCATTATTCATGGATACAATCCTTGAATATGATCTTAATCATACCATAATATGCATGGATTTCATTATTTCTCTTGTCAAATTTACCAAATCAATAATAACATAAAGATGATTACATATATGAAATTATGTGTTACACCCATATACCTATTGCTATGAACTATCACATATAAACCCTTATTTTATCCTAACAATGAGGTTTGCTTTGTTCTCATTTCCATCATCATAATTATATACTTTTTCATAGAATGTATCATACACAAAAGTTGTATCATGGCATATTCAATCCAAATTACCCTTATGATAATGAATATAATATTTGACCGTGGTCATACAATAGCATCATATGGATCACTCATAAATATAATTATGCATACAAGGGTATCATGTTTATGTTCATGCAATGCATACCATACTTTCCATATATGCCCTCAAGGTTAATCATTTTTGCACATATGCCCATAGCAATAACATAATTATATATATACCTAAGCATTTCACGTAATTGCACATATACACTTATCATTCCAAACATTTGCACATATACACTTGGCATTTGACATAATTTCTCATATACACTTTAGCATTTCACATAAATGCACATACACACTTAACATTTCACATAAGCAATTGGCTTCCACATAAGCACTTAGCTTATTCATGATAGATTTGTCTTATCTCATATTTATTAAGTGGCTTTGGTGGCTTTTACCGCTGGAACAAGCGGTCACTCAATCATTACATAGAACATGATGACATCAACGCTGAGTCAATATGTGGACTTTCCACTAGGTTCCACTAAACTTGACACCTCCGGAAGGTGTTTCCCTTTAGGCTCTCAGTAAACGGACTCAAGAGGTGGCTCCCACCTTAGGTGTAGCACTTAGCTCCGCTTACCATTATAGTGCCAATATTTATATTAAGAAAATTTCAATTCTTTTTAATTATACTTCCTTTCTCACACGATAGTGGTCTATGGGAACCTTTCGGTTCCACCAATCAAAGAAGTCTTCATTATACAAAATTTATATAATAAACATATACAGATATACACATACACACCTACTTTCTTTATTCTCCAACAAACACTATTTTTCTTCATAATATTGAGAATAACTAATAATAATTCGAGTTAGCCACCATTCTATAATCTACTTTAATGACTTTATTAATTAAAGAGTATCCTTATTTATTCTGGATACTTAATTTCGCTATGCACACTAATTCTTGGGTCGATATTGTCAATGGATGTGTGATAAGAGCTAAAAATTAGATCACGACTTTTTGAAAGTAACGTGGTCGATGTAGAAAAAGCCGCGAAAACAGATTCTCTGTCTATCAAACAAATTCGATTTTCGGTAGAAAACCTACACTATTTATTGTACCAGGTAAGTGTGCCTGGGTCGAACTCAAGGAGGCAGAATAGAAGCTTTTGATTTTTTTAAAGGAATATTTTTGTAATTTTATTTTATCTCTTCTAAAAGTTATTAGAGGAAAGAACACTTTTTATTTAATTTTAATTTTTATCTTTTTTATTTGATTTTAATCTTTTCAAATTTTTATTTAATTTTCAAAAAGGGATATTTTTTCAAAAAGATTTATTTATTATATAATAGGTTAATATAGGTAAGTGGTACTATATAATAAGTGGAAAGCGGGTCGAGCAACGGGCTCGAACTAAACACGAAAACAAAACAAAACGATGCGGTTTTCGAAAAATCAAAACTCGATAAAAACAAGATAAAATCACACGAAAATCTAATACAACTAGCTGGGGTAGTTGTGTAACTACCCTAAAGAAATCGTCAAGAAACAAGGTCAAATGAGGTCCAAATATCCCCTACAACCCAGGGGCATAAGTGCGAAAAAACTATATAAATTGTTTTGCAAATAGGTCCTCAAAGGACTGTTCTGTAAAAGGAATACAAATGCTTTACATTTAGGTCCCTGCGGAGGGACCTAAATGTAATTTCCGAAAACCTCTGGAGCGGGATTTAATTCTTGAAAGTCTTCTGGATTTAAGGTGCAATTTTTCCACCACTTCGCTGTGGACGGCTTAGATTAGAAGTTGCTCGCGCTGATCCGACGTCTGAAGGTGTGCCACGTGTCGCACACCTGTACACCGTCTGTTCTTGAATAGGTTCTTGAGCAGTTGCGCGACTGACGAAGGGGGCGTCTTCTCCGACTTTTCCCGAGCGAACGCCGACGTCTGGGGCTCTCCGGCGGGGCCAGAGGGGTGGCTCCTCCACCCATCGAGCTCATCCGCAGTAGGTGATGATCGGCGGCGGCTCGAAGCGGCGGTGGAAGGGCGATGAAGTTGGCAGTCTCGATGAACCTGGAGGTTGCTAAAGATTGTTGCGCCCTGTTCGAGGTTGAATTCCGTGAAGATGAAGGCTTCCATATGCAAATAAATTGCTCCTGATTGATTATGGATCTGCATATAACAAATTGGTATGCTCGATTCACGAAGAATCGGCCTCGGGATTAAGTTTTTGCAAGCTCAAAACATGGCGAAAAGTTTGATTTCCAGAATTATTGAAGTGTGCGTGAAAAGGATGAGGAATAAGGTGCGATTCGAATATGATCGAAGTGATTTGAAGGTGGGATTTCGATGGGGCGTCTAAGATGGATGGTTAAGCGTCCTAATGACGTGATTAACCTCGCTAATGCCTACACGAAGATCGAGGAGAAAATAAGGTGAAAATGAAGGAGTAGGTCTGTGGGTTCAAGGTGTATTACCTAGAATGAAACGCTCGACGGGCGACCTTGGCCGGAGCTCCACGCACACGACGGTGGCGATGCAAGGTGGCGAGCCTCCTTGGAACCTCCTCCGACGATCCTTCTTCCACGTGAGCTGGTCGTCGAGTGTTGTCACCACTGGGACGAGGCTAAGCAAGGCTTGGAAGGAAAGGGGTCGGACAACTGTAACTGGGTTTCAGGTTGTTGGAGAGTTAAGTTCGCGAATGGGATCTTTGGGCCCTTTTACAGATAGATTTCGTGCATCCCAAGTTAGGATCGAATGGCCAGCGATGGAGTAGGTTGTTGGAAGATTAGATCTAGCGGTTTAGATGGCCTGGAGGTGTTAGGAGATGCTCGGAAGAAATGGGTGAAGTCGGCCAGTTGGAACAAGCCGGCTGAACAGATTCGTGAAGAAGATGGCCCAGGTGCTGACAAGTGTCAGCACCTGGTTGGCCCAGATCTTGTTAAATACTTCTAAAATCAATAATAAATAATAATTAAGGTTATTTTAAATAGGTTTAAATACAAGAAAGGTAAATAAATTAATTATCTAATTTATGACATAATTACTTTTTATAAATAATAAATATTATTTGAAATATAATTATTATATTAATAAATATGTATTTATAAATAGGTTTTGAATTTTTAATTTAATAAATAAATACTTAAAAATTAATTTTATATTTTCTTAATTATTAGAATAATAAATAAGTATTATGTGAATTTTTATAGATTTTAATAAATTAATTTACATATTTTAATAAATAAGGGTAGTATCTAGTTAGTTCATTTATACCTATAATTTAGGGTTTTTGATTTTATTAAAATAATAAATATACTCCAAAATTATGAAATAAATTAAGGTTAAATTACATGATTATGAATATATTTAGAAATTATAAAATTAAGAAAACTATAAATAATGCGTGTTATATAAAATAAATAGCCCAGAAACCCCGTTGTCTTTTGGTCCCAAAACCGACTTTTTGCAAACGGACTCCGAATTCGATGAAACCATCTTTATTAATTAGAGAATATTATTTTATGAACTTTAAAGGTGAGTAGAGTGAAATTGGAGTTCGTATGAAGAAATTATGATGTTCGGAAGTTGAGATTTTGACAATTTTTAGGCTGGATTTCTTGGCATATATACAGGGTAATATTTTTAACTTATTTTTATATTTTTATATACATTTTTAGAAATAATTAGGAAAAGAGTTTGGTGAAAAATATGTACATATGAATTAATTAAAAATCATTGAATTTTTGTATTTATTTTATAAATAGCGGGAAGTGTATGGAGTGTGTATTAATTTATTTTTAGGTTTTCTTTCCTTATCTCCCCCTACTTTTTGATTTGTCGACCAATCCATGCTGACTTGGTCTCGGAGGTTAGGCTATAAATATACCTTGCAGTTATATTTATATTTTAAGTCATATTGTATATATTTACATATATTCAATCTGCCTTTGTTCTTTTCTTGTTCTTTATTTATTTACATGATTTTGATGGTTAAAAGTGAGTATTTATAAATGAATGAGGATTTGTTAAAAGATGAGAATTAATGAACATTTACATGCATTTGTTAAGGATTTTAAGACAAAATGCGACAGAAAAGTTAATGAATCATGGATTCATCAATGTGCCATAGTAACAACTTATATAAAATAATTAATAATTTACTTATTTTTAAACGGTTGTAATTTCCAAATCAACCAATTTCGGTACAACTTACGAGTACTACATGTTCTTGAAATGTCGAGGTAACTTTACATACATATTTACAAAAGGTACTAAGCAACCGTATTAAACAGAAAATCTTCACTTTTGATTGTTTTTCTTGAGTATCTTTAACAATTATATTATTCACATGAAAACACAACTCTACGATGCACTTCCTTTACCATATAGTAAGTTTGACGGCAGAACTTTATCAATGATCTAAGATAAAAGTAACGGTATGTGTAATTCATCCTAAATCATCAGGTGTGAATAAGACCTAACGTAATTCATTATATGTTTCCAGTGCACAGTTACTCAAACTTTAGAAATCTAACTCCAATGAAATTTTAGTTTGTTTAACATATGCCTGGAAACTATCATGTATTTGGAGCATGCATATCAAAGTAGATCATTTCAGAATATTCTGAAATCAACGATTACCCCTATTATATACTTGCAATGCTCTCTCGAGGTTTATAATAATATTTCTACAAAGAATTAGAAATCATCATTTATATTACTATAATATGGTGGTGTTCTCATATTACTAAATCGTAGGTCATGACTCAAGAGTATATATGGTAAGGGGTCCAAACATGCATATATAGATTGCATCATTATAAAATTGTACGCCAAATGAGAAATATAACGAAATACAGAATGATTAAGGAAATAAGGTAATGACGACACATGCTCCTCTTACTTTGTCATCTTTTGTAATCATCTAAGACCGTAACATGGAATGTGTTCCGGTGTTTTCCCATCTAGACCGAAGGTCAATATCAGGACACAATTTAACAATCCTATGTGTTCGACACATACCTTTTTGATACGAAAAGTCCGTTCATGAAAACCCTCGATTCCGCCTGCCAACGTAAACCACGTCGATGCTCCTCCGATTCTGCCGGATCAACAAAACTCAACATTGATGGGGATAGGTGTTGCTGCCGGACTTGGACCCGACAGACTATCTCGCATCTTCTCCTCCTCGAGCCCTCTCTCTCTATTTCTCTCTCTCTCCTCTCCTCACGCTCACTCTCTTCTTTATTCTCTCACTAATTAATTCTCTCTCTCTATCTTAAGGAGGGAGAGAGAGTCACCCATGCTAAAAAACGTTACTCACGTGCATGGAAAGGTTGATTGAAGTGGTCCTTCATAACCGTCCTCACCATGCACGAATCCCACTTCCAAAAATAGAATTTACATGCGTGAAAAGAGAGGGTTGGACTTCTATAACCGCACATCTCTCTCTTATTAAGATGAATGCTAATAGTGGCACACGTCTCTTCCCTTATAGGAAATCCACTTCCAAAAATAGAGATGGCATGCATGGAATAAGAGAGTTGAATTGTCGTCTCTCTTATTAAGATGAATGCTAATAGTGGCACACGTCTCTTATTTATTTTCTTCTTCTTTTTTTTAAAATTCTTCTTAATAGCATGTGGGTCGTTACAAAGATGATGATAGTCCCAACTTGACCAAGAACAACATTGTCTAATGAGGGTTTAAGGAAAAAATCAGGAGATTTCTATGGAAGCATGTGATCTAGGTGTTGGGTTTTCCTCCAAGATCAGGATCAACATAACATATGCAATTATGAAGCAACATAACACAAGCTTCCATGTCCCGAGCATATGATGTTGACGAATATGAAAGCCGTACTTGATGGGTTATTCCCAGAATAGATCCATCATGAAGGACAACCCATTCAGAAGGAAAAATACTTCATGAACAAATTTGCCATGACTAAGCAAGGTTCATGAAGCTCTGTTGCATCAGCTGGGGATAATTATTAAAACAAACACATTACACTATGGATCAAAAAGAAATAAGTTCCGGATGACTGATCTTTCTATCACTACAAACCACTGGAATGGAAAGATAATTAGCTTCCCTTGTCATAGCCAAACGAGGCTAGAAAGGACTTATAATAAGCGAACAGGATAAAATCTCAGATTTAGAATTTTGGTATAATCACAGAATTAAAGTATAATACCGCAGCATTTATGTCAATCGAAACAATTTAGGTCAGCTTTATGTCTTGCACAAAAGTTTAAACAAACCTGGAGCTGCAGTCTATTCCAGTATTCCGGAGACTAGTAAGCTTCAGGATATGATGCAGCAACGGCAAAATGGTTCTCAGCTGAAAATCATACCCGCGGAAACACAGAAAATAAAGCATGGAGTACAATGGACGTGGGAGGATGGTCATTTCCTTTGCGTCTCTACAAATATTTTAGCATCATTGCCGGTTTCTCATCAATATTGTCCCTTTAAAATTATCAAACGGGCGTTAAATACAACCCCTTAGAGTTGAGACCTATAACTCCCTGTTTCTCATCCTGCAAAAAAGAGAGGAGTCAAAGATGCTGTCCAGCCAAAGCCTCTGCCCATAAATGTGGCAAAGACATCTTGCAACCAAGAGAGCAATCGACCAAAATTCCATCAAAATATGTAATGGAGTGGAAAATCAACGGATTTCCCCCCTGGAAAGCTGACATTTGGCACTTTAGATAGTTTTATCAAGGAATTAAAAGCCCCATTGTTTAATTACAACATCATTTCACCCTTATGGAGTTGTTCAAATCATTTCCACCTCCAATTTCTCAACTTCTCCTTCACGAGCCTCCATGACACTGTCCATATATCCATATTTCACCTTAAAAAGCTCACCACCTAATTTGGCTCGAACTTGTTATTGACAGCATTACAACGAAAGAAATAAAGCAACAATTATAAGCATTAAGAGGATCTGATTTAACAGGATTGCAGATTATATCATAGATAACTATCCAGTTACCAATCCAAAATTCAATCACAGATTTTCAATGTATAACGCAAGAACCGTAGACCAAACATTCGGTATAACATCAGGCAAGATCCGAAATAGGTGAAAAAACAAACCATTTGCAGCAAACAAACAAGAAAGAAAATGGGATTAAAGCCTCCATTAAAGACTGTCCCTTAGAATGTGGAGAAAGAATACTTGTTAATTAAAAAAGCCAAATGGTTCTCTTATATAGAAAAGAGAGAAACCCTAATGAGTAAATTACATACTACGGTCAAAAAGAAATAACTGTGAAACAGTATCATAACATAAAATTTCAATATAAAGGATATCAACCTCACAATACCAGTGCATAGGGTCTGACAGCCCGCTCTCAAGATACAACGGCAAACACGATCAAAGTCAGCATGCTCCAACACAATCATCCTCGAAGTACCTCACAGAATACAAAAGCTGAGAGAACACTAATTTTTCGACGGTGGAGAGAACTCAAGAACACATAACAGAGGAGAAAAGTATGATCGTGTCAGGGAAGAAATAGAAATCATGGGAGAACAATTAAGAACCTTCGATTACATAACTACTCTATAAAGGCGTCCAAAGTTAAGATGTGAAATCCGAAGCAGTCCAATTAGAATCAGAAAAGACCGATTACAAATTAATCAGTTAGATATTTATTCGACAAGTTAAATGCATCCCACAACAAAAGTATCAAGATCTGAAATCCAAATTGACTCTCCTGAACCAAACCGAGCTGAAGAGGGAGTGCGTACATACATGCAGTCCTCCAACCTCCTTTTCCACTTTTGCTACAAGATCTTAAAGAGGGTCTCATATATAAGTCCACTAAAAGTTGCAATCAAGCAATATAGTGCTAACCTTCTACCCCCTAATTCCTCCTTCAAATTAGGAATTCCCATCAATCAATTAAATAGCATCCCAATTGACACTATAATTGGTTATCTTATACAACAATCTTCCACGAATTCATTATTTAAAAAAAACTCAATGCAAAATGAGAGACGTCTTTCGATTGCTACACAACTTTCGATAACGATGCCTTCCAATTTGAACCTCTATCTGAGTTTACTTTCACACCAACATGACAAAGTGAAGTATATCTTGAACTTTAGACCTTAGTGTTAAGGTATACGGTAGCAACAATAATAGGTTGCGATCTTCGGGTTAGAGCTCGTTAAAGACAATGCACCGTTATTCTATTTCATGAGCGTGTTCAGGAAAGATCATCTTCCTTAAACTGTGACCACAGTAACACCCGCATAGGTGACATTCTCCAAGATTGCACTGCTAACATCCTACTATAAGGCTCGAACCCCATTCAGAGTCTACACTCTTCTTTTTCTTGCAACTTAAAGGCACCGACGCTTCCAAGGATAAGACAATCATGCATAAGCATGAAAATAGCAATGCCAACTAGCTCTCCAAACTTGTTATCACCACATTGAACCTACTTCTTGAGATCTTAATTCGGATAGGTGGGTTGCTACATAGGAGGAGCTCCCAATGCGTCTGAGTTTCATCCCTCCCTTAGTCATTGCATCAACTTTGTATCTTTGGATCCACTGAAATCCACAGCCAGTTTTGATGAAGATATGGATGTTCTTTTTTTATTCTGACGAATATGGATGTTGAAATTTAGCATCCAATGAAATAGAACAGCTTGGTTCGTCCCTGGGTGTAACAGCTCCTGTGGGCGGTGCGTGACAACAGAGTACAGTGTTGAGCACCTTTTCTTTTGATGCCCTGTTTCTAGGGAGGTTTGGGATGCGGTATGTGTGGATGGGGTTGTGATAATGGACTGGACTGAGCTTTGGGAGTCCTCCGACGCTCTTGGTCGTGGTAATAGTCCAACCAGTGCGGGTAGTTTTATGGGCCATGTGGCTTGCAAGGAACAGTTCTGACTTCAGGGGGAGCAATTATATATGGAAAATATGATTGAGCATGTTAAGATATCTTTTGGACCTTGCAAAATTTTGCATTTTTTATACTTAAATATATACAAGTTACTGGATAGGTGTCTTCTCGACGTCATACCATTTTTTCCTCAAAAAACGAAAACTTCTCAAACTTTATGATCAAATTTTAATTTCTTTCAAACTTATTCATTTTAACAGGTCAGAATTGAGTCAAATAATTAACAATACTATTCAAATGAGCTCGAATATTGTTTTCCAAGCAAACTCAAATTCGAACTTCTGCTACTTAACATGTAACAAACCAAACACGAGTACAAGCCTTCCATTTTTCTTACTAAATAGAAGCCGGACATAAGTTCGTTTATTACAGTTTAGTTCATTTAACAACCCTAATTATTATTGATAAATCACATGAGTATGGTCCACTGCCCAATTGTGATAACATATAGTATGATGAGAGCGCGGGAGGAAACATTTTGAGGAAATCATGATCCATTAATTAGCAATTTCTACCAGAGTTTAACACCATGGGGGCTACGAATATAGGAGCAGGATGATTTGAAACAAGTCATAAGAAATGAAGTAAATAGGTAATCAAACTATGATAGAATTGGCGCTAGTTACTCTCTTTTTTTAAAAAGTTAAAGTACATATAATTGATTTTAGCAATCATCCACATAGCAAGTGTGAAAGGGAAAAATGAGCATTATATTTCACGAAGTCCTAGAGCTCTCTTATATAGGAGGAAAACTTTATGGGAAAATTACATAAGATAAATTGGAAAATAAACAAATATAAATAAAGACCACAAGACATAAGAATCTCAACACTCCCTCTCAAGCTGGAGCATATATGTCTATCATGCTCAGCTTGGAACAACAACGATAAAAAGGACCCCTCGCTAGAGCTTTGGTGAACATGTCTGCAATCTGATCTCCTGAAGCAATGTGAGTAGTAGAGATCAACTCCTTCTGGATCAAGTCATGAGTGTAGTGACAATCTACCTCAATGTATTTTGTTCTCTCATGAAAGGTCGGATTATTAGCAATGAACAACGCTGTTTGATTATCACATTTGAGGTGCATAGGAAGAGGCACCTCAACAATTAGATCAGTCAGAACGGATTTAACCCACATCATTTCTATACTCCCTTGGGTCATAGCCCTATATTCTGATTCAACACTGGATCGAGCAACAACTGTCTGTTTCTTACTTCGCCATGAGACCAGTGAGCTACCAACAAACACAATGAAACCTGAGGTAGACTTCCTATCTTTGGGACACCCAGCATAATCCGCATCTGCATATCCAGTAACTGTGAGAGATGTATCTTTTCTGAAAAGAAGACCTGCTCCTGGAGAAGATTTCAGGTATCTCAAAATCATGCACACTGCATCCATGTGAACCTATCTGGGCTGCTCCATAAACTGGCTGACTCTGCTCATAGCAAATGATATATCCGGCCTGGTAATAGTAACATATAACAACTTTCCTACCAGCTCTCTGTAATGTCTCTTATCCACCTCTTCAGAGTCATCATCATAGAGCCTAGGATTAGAATCCATTGGTATAGTAGAAGGTCTGCATCCTGTCATACCTGTCTCAGATAAAAGGTCAGTGACATACTTCCTTTGTGTCATAACAATACCCTGTTAATTCCGTGCAAACTCCAAGCCAAGGAAGTAACGTAGTGTACCAAGGTCCTTGGTCACAAACTGTTGTCCAAGGAAATCCTTACCTGCCTGAATGCCCTGTTCATCACTACCAGTAACAATGATGTCATCAACATAAACCAGAACAACAATAATACATCTCTAAGTTCTCTTAACAAAAAGAGAATGATCTGCAGTGGATCCGAGGAACCCCTTCTGTTCAACTCTGAGAGCTTCTGAAACCAAGCCCAAACTCTGCTTAAGACTATAGATGACCTTATGAAGACGGCACACCATACTGGGCTCCTCCTCAGCAACAAACCCTGGTGGTTGTTGCATGTAAACCTCCTCCTGCAGGTCACCATACAAGAACACATTCTTCACATCTAATTGGAAAAGCGGCCAGTCACGTACCATAGCAACAACAACAAGAATGCGTAGTGTAGAGTGACGTGCAACAAGAGAAAATGTGTCCTGGTAATCCACCCTACAGGTTTGGGTAAACCCTCGAGCAACCAACCTGGCCCCCCTCGACCACCCCTCTTCTATCAGTCCTGAAGTATCAGAGCAGAGTTCAGCATAGATATTTGCACATTTGTCGACACCTGAGTTGGGGTCTTTTGCTTTTGCAGAAAGCCAAGAAATGGCCAGCAGTGAGGGACGCCCGGATGAGCAGGCACAGACTTCGTCATACGCATTTGATCAAACTACCATCAACAATTCATTATTAGCTTCCCTAGATACAATGTAGAGACAAATCAGAGATCAGGGAGCTTTCATGGGCAATATAATGAGAGAACTGGCGCAGATGCGAGAAGATAGAATGGACAGACCTGAGGGCGGTGGAGAGATACCATGAGAAGGAGGCGGAGCAGGAGGAGGTCATCATCAGAAGGATCAACCGGATCGGCCACAGAGGATCATGAGAGAGTTGCACAAACCTGGTGCAACCCTCATACACCGATGGATCCAGCTTCCCCCCATTGACGGGAACTTCGAGCTTCGCCCCCAGACAATTCAGTTGCTGCCCAAATTCCATGGGCTAACCACCGAAGAGCCTCATCTCCATCTGCAGGAATTTGAGATGATTCGTAGCACTGTCCACGACAGACTGGCGGACGAGGATACAATAAAAATGATCGCCTTCCCGTTCTCATTAGTTGACAGAGCAGCCTATTGGCTGAGGCACTTAGGAAGGTATGTCACATCTTGGGAGCAGCTCCGGACCGAGTACTCGAACAAGTACTATCCACTCGGCCGGACCAATGCAGCGCGAGCCATGATCAGCAACTTTATCATGATCCCAAATGAGCAGTTCCATGAAGCGTGAGATTGATTCAGAGAGCTCATCGACCGATGTCCACATCACGAGATATCAAAGCCAAACCTTTTTCAGAGCTTCTTTTGTGGGTTGACACCGGAGTTGCAGGGGCTAGTAAATGCCTCTTGTGGTGGATCCTACTTCGTCAAGGATGAACACCAGGTTTGGGCCATTTATGAGGAGATGGCCGAGAATTCTACAGTGATGTCCCAGGTCTGAGTCTATACACAGCCAAAGGCCACCCAACAGGTAATATCTTATCAAAGGATTGCACGAATCGATGTTGGTTCTCACACTTCGTCAGCAGCAGCAGCACAGGCCGAATCCTCTGCTACCGACATGGGGATCATTAACGAGAAGCTGGACCGCATCGAAATCATTGAGAAGAAGCAGTGCCAAGGGCTTACACAGATTGATCAGTTGGCACAAACATTGAGTGACCTGAAAATCCAGATCATGTGTCTCCAGGAGGCACAGACGGCTCCACAGCCTCGTTCCAGGTCACGGGTTGATCCTAGTAGTAGCAACTCCACCCAGTCGTCTGCCACATACCGTTAGGTTCACCACATCCAGGCAGTGCCAGATCAACAGCTACAACGCTACTCCCCGCAGCCACTATCTCAGGGCACTCAGATGATGGTTTACCAGCCAGATCATCCACTGTCAGTTCTTCCCCCATCACTTTTCGAGCAGGAACCATTGATGGAAGTCAATGGGATTTGGTACGACCGGTACCCACAGCAAGTCGGGATCCGTCGTGATCACCCAGGATTCCGATGGACCACCAGAGGCACCTTGTCCCAACAACAGTCTCCAGCTCAGGGTGAACAGAGTAGCCAACAGCAGCAGCCCCACTACTCCCAGCAGCCGTACCAGCATGGTCCTCGTCCCTCATATCAGGGACAGTAGTGGAGGCAGCGTCAGCAGCCTCACCAGCAGTATTCACAGCCTACCCCTCACTATTCTCAGCAGCAGCAACCTCATTTCCAACGAGAGAACCCATCTGGTTCTCCGGCACCTGCCTTCGAGAACCCAACCCTCGATGACCTAGTTCGCTTGCTTTCAGACCAGCATGCATCTTTCCGGCGGGAAATGGATGAGTTCTGCCAGGAGATGAGGGAAATCATTAAGGGAAAGGCCGCCATACCTGCTCAGATCGACCCTAATCCGAATATTTTGAAGAGGAAATCTGAGCAGGTACAGTTTACAGAGGCTATCACTTCTAGTGATACTTTGGATAACATGTCTCCTTGTATGTTTGATGCTGATTTTGAGACACTTAGGAGCGGTAGGATGCCAACCGGCGGCGTCTCGTCTGAGCGACAACCTCATAGAGATTCAGGAGCGCCAGACAAGGATGATAGCAGTGCTGATGCCGCGCATAATGATGATGACGGTGGTGCTGAAGCCACCAAGGATTTAGATCCGAACGACGGTACTGAGGCTGTGCAGTCAGTGATATTGATGCCACCATTCTACCAGTTGCTGAGCCAGGAAGCGGTATTGAGTCCGCTAGATCAGATGCTCTAGGTGGTGCTGAGGCCACCAGTTTCCCTTCAGTTGTGTTACCCCTCTTCTGTATCTCAGGACAATGTGAGAAAATTACAAAAAAATGGAAAAGAACAAAATTTTGAATAAAGGGAAGGTTTCTTTTTCTCCTTCGAGTCCATATGGGTTGCATGATGATATTGGTATGGATTTCACTCCTTCACATACACAGGAGCCTATTCCTAACCCTCCCTCTAGAGAGGGTTCAACCATCCCCTTCCCTCAAGCACTTAGCTTAGCAAACGGGAACAAACCAGAAAATAAAAAAAGGCACATCAGCTAGAGTTCAGCCAACAAATGATCGATCGATTCCATATTCAGCTGACTCTACAGGAAGCATTAGAGCACATCCCCATCTTCCAGAAAAACTTGAGAGAAAAGACTACCATACGCAGGAAGAGGAGGAATCACAGAGGAGAGATCCACGTGCTTACCCGTGCCACGTGTTTTGCCATACAAAACCGACTGCCAGCTAAGAGACCTGACGCAGGAGACCCATATGTCAGATGCCAGATTCATGAGCAGCAGTTCAATCGTACTCTATTAGACAACGGCTCTTCTATCAACCTCCTTCCGGTAGCCTTACTTAACCGATTCGAGTTTGGCCCTTTCCAACGGAGTAGGACAGTCCTTCAGTTTGCTGATAGGTTTATCAAGAGGCCGAAGGGGTTGTTGAAAGACGTGGTCGTCACCATTAAGGGCCTGAAATTCCCCGTGGACTTTGTTGTATTGGACATGGAAATACCTGAGTCGGTGATCGATACCCCCATCATACTAAGACGCTCATTCTTGACCACAGCCAAGGCAGTGTCCGACCATGATAGCGAGAAGGTATATTTTTGCGTCGAGGGCGAAAGTATACAAATAGAGACGATCGATGAGACCAGAGCACGAGATTTAGCTTGCTCCGAGTAGTACAGTGATATAGAGCAGATAACAGAGGCAGAGCGAGACGTCCACCAGGAGTGTGATTTTGTGATTACCGACGATGAGGCAGTTTGGGCAGACCCAGTAGCACGAGCCCTCGCCATACCGTCAGATTCAGAGTATTTACAGCTTATGGCAGTCGAAAGTTCGGAGAGCACACCCCTGGCAGAGGACACATCAGAAGCTCACAGTTGCGAGATGAATGGTGAAGCAGACTTTGATTTATGTTCTTCATATTCAAATCCCTCGGATTCAGACATTGATTGGGACGACTTCGATGATTATTTGCCATATTTGATTCCTTCAGAGCCGATAGCTAGGATGGAGGGCGAGCCAGTACTGCTTACCGATACTCCAGCAGTGTTCCCTTCGTCAGATTTTCACGAACAACAAGAGTTCTACCATGCAGACCTGATAGCCTTCACGCAGACATACCAAAAGCCAGATTTGCCAGCTCCCAGTTGCCCAAAGTTGAAGCCCTCGCCGCAGTCACTGAAGTATAGATTCCTTGCGGGTGAACCAAATATGTACCCAGTCATTATCTCAGCAGATTTGACTGCAGAGCAAGAATCTCGTTTGATGGAGGTTCTTGAAATAAACCGCAAGGCAATAGGATGGAGTGTAGCTGATCTCCAGGGGATAAGTGCAGCCCTGTGCTCCCACCATATCTATTTCGAAGAAGATGCCAAGTCCTCACGTGAGTTTCATCGACGGCAGAACCCGAACCTTCGAGATGTGGTCATGAATAAGATATCAAAAATGGTGGAGCGCCGATTTTATCTACCCCATCTCCGATTCCAAGTGGGTTAGTCCATTACATGTATACCCAAGAAGACGGGTATCACTACAATTGTGAGTAAGTCTGGAGAGGAGATAGCTACTCGGGTATCCACTTCTTGGAGGGTCTGTGTAGATTACAGAGGATTGAATCAGGCCATCTAGAAGGATCATTTCCCGCTGCCATTTATTGATCAGATTATCGAGAGGCTAGCGAGGAAGAGTCACTACTGCTTTCTTGATGGGTACTCCGGTTATAATCAGGTGGCCATAACGTCCGAAGGCCAGGACAAGACAACATTCACATGTCCATTTGGGACATATGCTTTTAGACGGATGCCTTTTGGTTTATGTAATGCCCCGACGATATTCCAAAGGTACATGTTGTCCATCTTCTCAGACATTGTAGGTGATTGTTTAGAGGTCTTCATGGATGATTTCTCGGTCTACGGCGATGGGTTTGATGCTTGTCTTGACTGCCTAGACCGTGTACTTCAACGCTGCATAGAGGTTCATCTTGTTTTATCTTGGGAGAAGAGTCACTTCATGATGACTCAGGGGACGGTTCTTGGCCATATCATCTCCAACAGGGGCATGGAGGTTGATCCGACCAAGGTGGATATCATCAGAAAGCTCAATTCACCCTTCAATCTGCGACAATTACGGTCTTTTCTGGAGCATGTCGGTTTCTACCGACGGTCATTCAGAACTTCAGTCGTATTGCCCGACCGTTCACTGATTTGTTGACGAAAGACACTGAGTTCATTGTAGATGATAAGTGTCTTACGTCATTTTAGACCCTCAAGAATCTAGTTGTTGAGGCTCCTGTCCTTCAGCCACCCGATTGGTCTCTCCCATTTGAGATCATGACGGATGCTTCTGATTTTACCATAGGGGTTGTGCTAGGACAGAGGAGGGATGGATTACCGTATGCCATTCACTATGCTAGCCGGACTTTGGATGCTACTCAACGGAACTACACCGTGACTGAGAAAGAGATGCTAGCCGTAGTCTTTGCTTTGGATAAGTACAGATCATATATTCTAGGATCAAAAGTGACTATCTTTACAGACCATACCGCCATCCGACCTCATGGCAAAGAAGGATGCCAAAGTATGATTGACCAGATGGATCATTCTACTACAGGAGTTTGATATTGAGATTAAGGATAAACCTAGAGTTAAGAACGTGGTGGCAGATCACCTCTCCCGTTTAGAGAACCTTGAGGAAGTTGATCCCATTTCACCTATTACCGAGACCTTTCCAGGTGAGGCGATCATTGCTATCACCTCACTTCCATGGTACGCCGACATTGTGAACTATCTTGTCGTCAAGACAGTTCCACAAGGTTGGCCCAGGCAGTGACTTGAGACTTTCCTTACGAAGGTCAAGTTGTACCATTGGGAGGATCCCATCCTTTATCATGAGCAAGGGTTTAAATATCGGTTTCGGATATCGTATCGATACCCTGTCGATACGATATTTCGTCGAAATTTCGACGAAATTTCGCCCATATCGACCACCATTTGTGAAGAAATGACCAGAAACTGCCCTCATATCGCCATTTCGCTCGAGATTTCGGTTCCTTGTCGAAACCGAAATTTCGCGAAATCTGAAACCATGATCATGAGGAAGGGGATAGTATCTAAATGATGTGTATTCCTCAAAAAGAACAGCATAGCGTCCTCACCTATTGCCACAAGCTTGAGGCAGGAGGACATCATTCTGGGAGACGGACATCACAAAAGGTGCTCCAATCCGGCCTTTGGTGGCCCACCCTCTTCAAGGATTCCGATGAATTCGTGAAGAGGTGTACTGACTGTCATAAGATTGGTATTTACGGACAAAGAGATATGATGCCGATGCATCCCATTCACTTCTGTGAGGTTTTTGACGCATGGGGCATCGATTTCATGGGCCTATTACCTAAGAGTCAGGGATTTGAGTACATTCTGCTTGATGTAGATTATGCGAGTCATTGGGTTGAGGTCATCCCCGCCCGAACCGCAGATGCTAAAACAGTATGCCGATTTTTGAAGAAAAATATCATTTCACGGTTCGGGGGTCCCTAGAGTTCTGATTTCAGACGGGGAGACTCACATTAACAACGACAAGGTAAGGGCCATTGCGAACGAGTTCAACATTGATCATCGAGTTGCCACTCCATATCACCCTCAGACCAATGGTCTTGCTGAAGTATCGAACAGGGAGATCAAGACTATTTTACAGAAGGTCGTCCGCGCAGATCGAAAGGATTGGTCACAACTTTTGGACTCGATCTTGTGGGCCTATAAGACTTCCTTCAAGACACCACTAGAGACATCTCCCTTTCGTCTCGTTTATGGCAAGCCATGCCACTTGCCAGTGGAGATCAAGCTCAAATCACTATGGGCAGTTACAGAGTTAATATTGGATCCCAAGAGTGTAGGAGATCAGAGAAAAGCAGAGCTGACAGCTCTGGAGGAACTGAGAGATACAACCTTCTCGAGTAGCCTACATTATAAGGAAAAATTGAAGATATGGCATGATTCTCATGTCAGACATAAACAGTTTAAGCCAGATCAACGAGTATGGTTGTTTGATGTGAGGCTCAAATTATTTCCAGGGAAATTACAAAGTAAATGGAAAGGACCATACATGGTCAGAAAGGTGCACGGCAACGACAATATTAATATATCCGATTTGTCATCTTATTCCATCTTTCGAGTTAACGGTCAGCGCCTGAAGCCATATCTAGATTATGATCCATCGATCGTTGATGTTGCCCCCATTCATTTGGTATGAGATGTGCTCTTTGGCTCACATCATCTGCATCTCATACATGATTATCACTTCTATCCAACATTGTATAGATCCATATATCCATATCATTCATTCTTTATGTTTGACACCCCGTCGTCATCTTATGATTTTGCTATACTTAGGATACGCTTCATCCTAAGCATGGGGGGTATCCGACCTATCATTATTTATTTGATTTGATTACCTTTGTTTTACTGCCTACACTTAGGGATATTTTACCCTAAGTATAGAGGAGGTAATATATGTTCATTCCTACCCTCAACCCTCCCTACCTTCTGTACAGTCTGCTATACTTAGGACTATTTGATCCTAAGTATAGGGGAGACGGTCGACTTCTCATTCATTCGTTCCTTAATTCGTTTGATTCATTCCTTATTCGTTTATTCTTTAGACCGATCCATACTCAGTACGAGTCATGTCTTCTCTTTTTCTCTATGATATATGAGGACATATCTCCAGCTAAGTATAGGGGAGTCGTATATATTCCGTATATACTTTAGCCATAACTCGTACTTTTATATGGCTAAAATACCTAAATTTATACACATAAAATTCATTAAAGGACATTAATAAAAAGATGCATATTTTTCCTCAAATTCTTTTCTATATACTGATTAATAAATCGGGAGAAATTATTTTTTGCAAAATGTTTGGAAAATAGTTTGAAAAATCTTTTTTGTAAAATCTTTTGAAAACCATTTGCCTCTTGAAGCGTGGTTGCGATCGAGTCTCTAAACGAAGAGACCTCCTGTCTCAAGTCCGATCCGACGGAGGAGACGCTTGCGAGCACGGGGATGAATCGCGTGCATCTCGCAATCCATGTTGATGATCCAAGCGGCGGATCTCCTGCTCTCGACACACGAGATCCGACGTCTTCTTCACGAGCGAGGCGCACCGAAGGAGACGGATATCCACGAGCAGACGATCGGACAACATAATGACGACGCTGCGACGATGGAGACTTTCTCTAGGGCATCCATGGTGGACAACCATGAGAGAGGAAGAGAGAGTAGGCATGTAGAGAGAAAGAGAGAGATATGTGCTTCAATAGCATGTGTACTAAGAAAGCATGGTATGCCTCTCTATTTATTGGGTTTTGGGATGCATGGATCTCAATCCATGGGACATATAAAATCAATGGATGAGCTTGATTTATGTCTACTCCAATGGTCAAGATTGTTGTTGGAAAAAGCCAACAACTTGTGATTTAATTTAGATCAAATATATTTGACAAATCAAATATACATCAATCCTAAACCAATCAAATAAGGAGACAAATTCCATGGAGATCTCAATCCCATTGGAATATAGTGGACGACCACTTATTTCCAAGTGGGGCAATCTCATGAGATTTCATGAGATTGCATATCTCCTTGGAAATCTCCTTTATTTAATCCAACTTTTGTTGTGATTTATTCTTCAAAAATAATTCATAATTAATTTTGAGAATATTACAATCTTGCCATTGAAAAATTGTAAATCACATTCACAACCCAAAACAAAATATAATTTATATTTTCAATTAATTACACAATGTGTATCCAATACACATTAATAATTAATCAACGAGCAAGAGGTGCAGACATTGTCTAGAAAGTGTTCGAGAGAATGACCAAGACAAATAGGGCACAAGCCGCTAGCAGAGCTCAGTTAGAAATCTCCAATCCATTCCAATCCAGCTGGGGAGTGGAGGCTATTATGGATTCTTTTGACATGAGTTTAATAGCAGACAAACTTACAGTGGTTGAAAGGATCAATAAACGAATGGATGGGTTGGATAACAAGTTATCTAAATTACCTAAGCAGATGACAAAGCTTACTGATAAGGTATCCAAGATAAGGATACCGGCCGTGACTACATCTGTCATTCTAGTTTATCGTGTTCATCATATTCAAGAGCAACAGATGTCAGGGCCATCCCAACCATGGGTAGAGGATCAACCTTTATCCCAATCTTGTCAGTAGTAGCCACCGTATGTGGAGACAGATCCAACGTATGTGTAGACAGTCATTGAGGAGCCTTCCAAGGTGTGGGAGGTAATTGGTGTGTGGTACACACATGACCCTTCTAAATAGGATAGTTATGGGGACCATTTCTCCTACCAACACCTCAGACCTTCTATAACACATCATTTACTCCTACACCTCTTCCAGCACCGAACTCTGAAGCCGTTCCTTACCATCCACCAAGGCAACAACAACAATACGAGCATTAGCGGATGTACCAGTCGGGCCAGCAGGTCCCATATATTCAACATCATATCCAACAGTAGAATCATTCATATGGTCATCAGGTCCACTCTTCACGTTCTTCCTTTCCTTCTTCTTTACAACCACAATAGTCATCTTTCGGTCCCATGGATTTTTAGCAACAGATTCTAATGAAATGCATGATTTGAGGGTTGATCTCAACCGTCTATCCCGTTTGCATGATGAACGCACTGCACCTACTACATCCATTCCCGCCCAAGTTCAAGCTAATCCCAATAGCCTGAACAGATCTCAGCAGCAACAATAGTTAGATCAGGTATACTTCTCAGATTCTCACCAATCTGGGCACTAGATCTTTCTGTTTGATTGTGTTAATCACATGTATCTCAGGAGCGGACGAACCTTGGTCGTACCTGATCGGGCTGGGGACTTGGCGGGATTGACTCTGAGCCTCAGCCTGAGGATACTTTAGAGGAGGATGAAGATAGGCATCTTCAGAGAACACAAGAGAGTGGAGACTTCTATGAGGAGATCGAGGAGGAGTACAAGAGTGGAGCAACACACATTGGATTCAGAGTCTACGGAGGACCTTACACCTTCAGATGAGGAGAATGCACATTCAACATGCATTCTCCATCCTATAGTAGATAACTCAGTTGCTATTTCAATTGTAAAAGATTCAAGTGTGAAAAACTCAGTTTCTCTTAATAGTAAAGAGCACATTTCTGTTTATGAGTCTGAGTCTTCACATCATTCTTTACCTATCCGTTTCCCCCATGCTCGTACGACAACAAAGCATGTCATTAATAAGATTCAGAAAGATGATCCTGAAATGGCATAATTATGTAGAGATAATATCATGATTAAAGTTCCATTTGATGAAAAGTATTTAAAGGTGAGATGCACACCTAGCAGTGATAGCAAGAAGAATCTGAACAGCTACGTCAAGACCCATGTTTTATCAGTTGCCACTACATTTTGTCTCAAGAATCAGAAGTTGCCTCAGAAGAAAATAGATTTAGGTGCACATTATGTTGTGAGTCATATCGATGACATAGCATTTGCACGCACTCTCCTAGATAATGGTTCTTCGATCAACTTATTACCCTTTACCTTATATGAGAAACTGAAGTTGGGACCATTACGTCGATATAGAGTATTACTTCAGTTTGCGGATAAATCGATGAAAAAGACTAAGGGTGAGGTCAAGTGATGCAGCGTGGACTCAACATGTAGGGTCGTCTAATTATTTAAATTGTGGCTGTTAATTTTATTTACGTTTTTTAAGTTGTCGCAATTTTAAATAAAGAGATCGCGTGTGATCTCAATTAGTCTTAATTTGAATTTCAAATTTGGTAGTTAGTCGGTTAATTAGTTAGAGTCAGTTTAGGATAATTGGTTGTCGGTTTAAATTATTTTCTATTCTTGTAATGTCATCCCTCCTATATAAAGGGATGAGGGTCCAATGTTTTAGTCAATTCAAGATGTGATAAAATAGAGATTTATCTCTCTCTCCTCTCCCCTCTCTCTCCTTCTCCCCGCGTGATCTACACGTGTTCTTCTTCTCCCAAACCCCTCGTATTCCCGACGAGTCTCTTCTCTCTTCCCCTCGCGGTCTACGCGTTTCTTCTTCTCTAACCCCGCGCATCTGGCGTTTCTTCTCTTCTCAACCCTTCCAGTTTCTTCTTCTCAACCCCTCTATTTTCTTCTACCATCGAAAAATCCACCGTCAAATCTATTTCCCGCGCCGCGCCGAATTCCATTTTGCATCAATTGGTATCAGAGCATGGCAACCGAATCGTCCCTACGATTCGACGATCCCGTCGCGCATTGGAAGATGCAATATGATTTGAGTTGCCTATCTCATGATTCGCGTTCACACGTACATCGACGCAAGTTCATGAAGCGCCTTATGTCAAGCCTCAAGATTCAAGCAATTCGTCGGGAGACGAATTTTTTAAAAGCGGAGGAGAGTTGATGCAGCGTGGACTCGACATGTAGGGTCGTCTAATTATTTAAATTGTGGCTGTTAATTTTATTTACGTTTTTTAAGTTGTCGCAATTTTAAATAAAGAGATCGCGTGTGATCTCAATTAGTCTTAATTTGAATTTCAAATTTGGTAGTTAGTCGGTTAATTAGTTAGAGTCAGTTTAGGATAATTGGTTGTCGGTTTAAATTACTTTCTATTCTTGTAATGTCATCCCTCCTATATAAAGGGATGAGGGTCCAATGTTTTAGTCAGTTCAAGATGTGATAAAATAGAGATTTATCTCTCTCTCCTCTCCCCTCTCTCTCCTTCTCCCCGCGTGATCTACACGTGTTCTTCTTCTCCCAAACCCCTCGTATTCCCGACGAGTCTCTTCTCTCTTCCCCTCGCGGTCTACGCGTTTCTTCTTCTCTAACCCCGCGCATCTGGCGTTTCTTCTCTTCTCAACCCTTCCAGTTTCTTCTTCTCAACCCCTCTATTTTCTTCTACCATCGAAAAATCCACCGTCAAATCTATTTCCCGCGCCGCGCCGAAATGCATTTTGCATCATCAAGAATGTCATTATCTTGATTGAGGGAAAAGACTATAAAATGGACTTTACTGTCCTTGATATATATATCCCTAATCATTGGAGAGATTTACATATTATCCTTAGGGGGGCTTTCCTTTGGACCATTGAAGCTTCATTTGATTATCATACAAAGATGATGAAGTTTCATTCTCTTGGAGGATAAGTGGAACTACAAATGAATCAAACAAAATGGCAACGACCTGATTTTGAGTCTAGCACGGATTTCTTTCCTTCTCTGAGGCCTAATGCGATGTAGTTCGTACGGTTGGGATTTGGGCACAAAACTTGACAGTACAGAGGGAGACCCTCTCATCTGGAGAGGATAATGTACACAGAGAAGTTGTATGATGCCAAAATTTATTTGTGTGAAATAAAATGATTTAAAAAACTATTTGCAAATGGTTTGAAAAATGGTTGCAAAATTATTTTGAAAAATCTATATATATTGTTTGGACAACTTTTGCTGAGTGATTTTCAAATGTGTGTACATGTTTGTAAAAATGTTTGTAAAAATTATTTTGGATTATAGTTTTCAAAAATTGTTTGAAAAAACTTTTTCAAAGAAGTTTAAGGAATATAAGCATCACATTAAAATCCATTATACATATATCTTTAAAATTGATCACTTATCCCTTGTAAATTCTTAAAAACTCTAACTCTTGTAAATACAAGATACATTCCCGTGTAAATATTTGTACCTAGTTTTAGCCAAAATCTTTTTATTTTCAAAAAGTCTAAAAACATTTGCAAAACTAAAACTACCAAAAACATTTGCATTTTTAAAAAAAAAACACAAAAAATAGCATATGAATCATCTTTTCAAAAATCCATAAAAAGTTTAAAATCTTTGAAAAATTACATCACAAAAATATTTTTTGTATTTTGCATAGCATGTGCATAGCACGAGCATTTTTTCGGATTGAGTTTGATAATTGAACAAGTATAAGTAAAATCCGGAGATCGGAGCTTGGTTGGTCATTAAAATCTACCTAATAACATGAACCTTATAGGAACTGGAATTGAGGTACTTTAGGTCTAGTTGACTTAAATCTTTGAGGATCACGAGACTTGGTTCAATGGATTCTTGACTGCCTAAGTAGAGTATTTCGAAGCACACGCACGACTCTTGTCGATAATGACCTAACTTGGACACATGCACCTTTCACTTGGCTCAACTCAGTTGGAGTGGTGAGGGGGTTGGATTTGCCGGTATGAGACGCACACAATTGGAAACATTTATCCTTCTCTAGGGAGGGAAGTGCACCCCAACCCGTCCGGTGATGATGAGTTTTGAAGACAGGAGAGTGTCGGTTGCAATAAAACTTCAAAAGAGGGATAGTCTACTGGCTCAAGAGGAAAAACTCCTTATGTATATGCTGTTGTATATAACATTTCAAAAGAAGAAAAAAGAAAAAAGAAAAAAGAAAAAAGAAAAAAAACTCCAAAAAAGTGGACATGCCTGATTGAAAATAAAATGCCTGTCGGAGTGTACATATTTGTATAGTCAATAAGCAAGTTTGAGCTTCAAAGTCTGTTGGAGTATTTGGGTATGCGCCTATTGAGTTGTAGATGGGTAAATGGATACCTCCAGGATCCATTTACCCCATCCAAGTGTTTAGTCCCACATTGTCCAGCGGTGGGACTTGGAGGCCCTGTGGAGGCTATATAAGGAGCCTCAAGCCTCCTGTATCAGATGAGAAAGTGCAATGCAAGACACGCCCCTTTGAGGGCTTCTCCCGTGGTTTCATCCTGTTCCTCACGGAATAGGGTTCCACGTAAAATCATGATGTTCCATGTTTATCTTTTCTGTTCTTATGCTCTGTTTTATCATTCCGCTTCCGCTTCCTATTTTCTAACATGGTATCAGAGCGGGTCGATTCTCGAGGATTTCAAGTTCTTATATATGTTCGAGATTCGTTTTTTTATGGTGAAGATTTGTCGCTACTGTTCAAGAACTGTCTAGTCTGATTATTATACTAAGTTCTGGAGTTTGTTCAAAGATGTTGGGTTTTCTCGTGAAACCCTAAATCCATGTTGCGGCCGAAGATGATCCCAACCTCATCCTCAGCGCAGAACATCACCGCTATGCTAGGGCATTCTCCAGCCCTACCCCTTCTATGTGGCACCACCATCGGCTCCACGCGGAGCCCTAGGCAGCAACAAAAGCCACATCTCCATCTGCGCACAACGCCATCTAGGCTCCTGCGACTCCTTCATCTCAGATGTGCGCACAGGGTGGCACCTCTACGCGTGCTCCAGACGATTCTCTCCCTCGACTCCAGGCCGCGCGAGAATCACGCGCATCTCCCCGCAGCCCAGCAGACGCGAGTCCTGCCATCCTCTCCAACAGGAGTGATTCCGAGCAGCTCCGACCCCCTTCGATCCCCAGTCGCGGCGGTGATGCCCAATCGCGCCCCCTCATCTCTCGAGCAGTCGTGCCCCCTCATCACCGGCTCCCTCGACGAGACCGTCCGGCCTGAAGATCCTCCTCCACTAGGCGGTGCCGCCTGTAGCGTTGAGTTGGGTTTCTTTCTATTTGTCCAAGCTGAGCATTGCATGCTCCAGCTTGAGGGGGAGTATTGGAGTATTTAGGTATGCGCCTATTGAGTTGTAGATGGGTAAATGGAGACCTCCAGGATCCATTTACCCCATCCAAGTGTTTAGTCCCACGTCGTCCAGCGGTGGGACTTGGAGGCCCTGTGGAGGCTATATAAGGAGCCACGGGCCTCCTGTATCAGATGAGAAAGTGCAATGCAAGACACGCCCCTTTGAGGGCTTCTCCCGTCCCCCCCCTGGCGGCGGCGCATTGGGGTTTCCCGCTGGAAACCCTCTGGCGGCAGCATTTGACGAGAAGAGTTCTCCCGTGGGGAACCCTAATAAGAAGGGGGCACACGTTTTCTTCATGGGGCCGAGCGGGTCGTTTCGTATTAAAAAAATGTTTTGTTTAAAGCCCAACGGTGGGCTGGAAAAATGGAAGCCTAGAAAAAAATCCAGAAAAAAGGAAACTGCTAGGCCATTAAAAAAATGAAAAAAGAAAGAAAAGATGCGCGTACAAAAAAAGTCATACTCAAAAGAAAAAAATGCAAGAGAAGCCGTTAGAAAAAAAGATTGAAACGGCTTTAAAAATATAATCTCACGGTTAAAAAAATGATGAAAAGCCGCAAGGAATTTTTTTTATTCATGTTCTCCCCATATTTATGTATTTTTGTCTTATCCCTACATTGTCGATGTCAGTGTTTCCGACAAGTATGGGAGAAAGGGGGAGTATCTATGTAGAGTCACAGGTCTTGATCCAGATCCAGATTCAGATGCCAGTCACCAGACCAGCCAGTTGATAAGACTCTACAGATTCCAGTTTCAGACTCGACGATTGATTCCGAGTCTCCAGTTCAGACACGCACGAGTATGCGATCATTTTCAGATGAGCACATGTTTGCCATCATTGTCAGTGGTCCCCATCCATTCTTGTTGTCTCGGCCAGAGTTTTCATGTGAGCCATAGGGACTCCAGAGTAGAGGATCATTCCCTATGCCATGTCGGCAAGGGTTTTCATGTGGTATCATAGGGACACCGGAGCAGTGTACCATTCTCTGAGACAGATGGGAGAGACCCAGTTCTCCGAAGAGGAGACTTTTTCAAACTCCATTCTCCAGCGACCGTGGACTCCGACGAGGATTGCACAACCACGACCTTTTTCAGTTCGACCCTTTTCAGAGATGGAGCAATTGTCCACATTATTGTGACGGGCCATAGTACTCCGACGAGGAGACTCATTTCAGTTGCAGTGACTCTGACATGCACAGTTCAGAGCACATGCTCTGCGACGAGGAGATTCAGATGACTCACACTCCAGCCCATTCGTCCTCCTCACCTGCACGGCATGAGAAGCAACGTCCTCGACTGCAACAATGTGCGCATTGGGTTAATATTGTCCGTAGTGTCCTGTAGCGTTGAGTTGAGTTTTTTTCTGTTTGTCCAAGCTGAGCATTGCATGCTCCAACTTGAGGGGGAGTGTTGGAGTATTTGGGTATGCGCCTATTGAGTTGTAGATGGGTAAATGGATACCTCCAGGATCCATTTACCCCATCCAAGTGTTCAGTCCCACATTGTCCAGCGGTGGGACTTGGAGGCCATGTGGAGGCTATATAAAGAGCCCCAGGCCTCCTGTATCAGATGAGAAAGTGCAATGCAAGACACACTCCTTTGAGGGCTTCTCCCGTGGTTTCATCTCGCTCCTCACGGAGTAGGGTTCCACGTAAAATCATGATGTTCCATGTTTATCTTTTCTGTTCTTATGCTCTGTTTTATCATTCCGCTTCCGCTTCCTATTTTCTAACATGGTATCAGAGCGGGTCGATTCTCAAGGATTTCAAGTTCTTATATATGTTTGAGATTCGTTTTTTTTATGGTGAAGATTTGTTGCTCCTGTTTAAGAACTGTTCTAGTCTGATTATTATACTTAGTTCTGGAGTTTGTTCAAAGATGTTCTAGGGTTTTCTCGTGAAACCCTAAATCCATGTTGCAGCCGAAGATAATCCCAGCCTCATCCTCAGCGCAGAACAACACCACTGTGCGGGGGCATTCTCCAGCCCTACCCCTTCTATGCGGCACCACCATCTGCTCCAGGCGGAGCCCTAGGCAGCAACAAAAGCCACATCTCCAGCCGCGCACAACACCATCCAGGCTCCTGCGACTCCTTCATCTCAGATGTGCGCACAGGGTGGCACCTCTACGCGTACTCCAGACGATTCTCTCCCTCGACTCCAGGCCGCGCAAGAATCGCACGCATCTCCCCGCAGCCCAGCAGACGCGAGTCCTGCCATCCTCTCCAACAACAGCGATTCCGAGCAGCTCCGACCCCCTTCGATCCCCAGTGGCGGCGGTGATGCCCAGTCGTGCCCCCTCATCTCCTGGGCAGTCGCGCCCCCTCATCACCGGCTCCCTCGACGAGACCGTCCGCCTCTGGAAGCCTGAAGATCCTCCTCCACCAGGCGGTGCCGCCTGTAGCGTTGAGTTGGGTTTCTTTCTGTTTGTCCAAGCTGAGCATTGCATGCTCCAGCTTGAGGGGGAGTGTTGGAGTATTTGGGTATGCGCCTATTGAGTTGTAGATGAGTAAATGGATACCTGTAGGATCCATTTATCCCATCCAAGTATTTAGTCCCACATTGTCCAACGGTGGGACTTGGAGGCCTTGTGGAGGCTATATAAGAGCCTCGGGCCTCCTGTATCAGATGAGAAAGTGCAATGCAAGACACGTCCCTTTGAGGGCTTCTCCCGTCCCTCCCCCTGGCGGCGGCGCATTGGGGTTTCCCGCTGGAAACCCTCTGACGGCAGCATTTGACGAGAAGAGTTCTCTCGTGGGGAACCCTAATAAGAAGGGAGGGAGCACACGTTTTCTTCATGGGGTCGAGCGGGCCGTTTCGTATTAAAAAAATTATTTTGTTTAAAGCCCAACGGTGGACTGGAAAAATGGAAGCCCAGAAAAAAAATCCAGAAAAAAAGGAAACTGCTGGGCCATTAAAAATGAAAAAAAGAAAGAAAAGATGCGCGTACAAAAAAAGTCGTACGCAAAAGAAAAAAATGCAAGAGAAGCCGTTAAAAAAAAGATTGAAACGGCTTTAAAAAAAATAATCTCACCGCTTAAAAAAATGATGAAAAGCCGCAAGGAATTTTTTTATTCATGTTCTCCCCATATTTATGTATTTTTGTCTTCTGCCTGCATTGTCGATGTCAGTGTTTCCGACAAGTACGGAAGAAAGGGGGAGTATATATGTAGAGTCACAGGTCTTGATCCAGATCCAGATTCAGATGCCAGCCTCAAGAGTCCCAGCCAGTTGATAAGACTCTACAGATTCCAGTTTCAGACTCGACGATTGATTCCGAGTCTCCAGTTTCAGACACGCACGAGTATGCGATCATTTTCAGATGAGCACATGTTTGTCATCATTGTCAGTGGTCCCCATCCATTCTTGTCGTTTCGGTCAGAATTTTCATGTGAGCCATAGGGACTCCAGAGTAGAGGATCATTCCCTATGCCATGTCGGCAAGGGTTTTCATGTGGTATCATAGGGACACCGGAGTAGTGTACCATTCTCTGAGACAGATGGGAGAGACCCAGTTCTTCGAAGAGGAGACTTTTTCAAACTCCATTCTCCAGCGACCGTGGACTCCGACGAGGATTGCACAACCACGACCTTTTTCAGTTCGACCCTTTTCAGAGATGGAGCAACTGTCTACATTATTGTGGCGGTCCAGAGTACTCCGACGAGGAGACTCATTTCAGTTGCAATGACCCTGACAGGCGCAGTTTAGAGCACATGCTCTCAGACGAGGAGATTCAGATGACTCACACTCCAGCCCATTCGTCCTCCTCACATGCACGGCATGAGAAGCAACGTCCTCGACTGCAGCAATGTGCGCATTGGATTGATATTGTTCGTAGTGTCCTGTAGCGTTGAGTTGAGTTTCTTTCTATTTGTCCAAGGCTCCAAGCTGAGCATTGCATGCTCCAGCTTGAGGGGGAGTGTTGGAGTATTTGGGTATGCGCCTATTGAGTTGTAGATGTGTAAATGGATACCTCCAGGATCCATTTACCCCATCCAAGTGTTTAGTCCCACATTGTCCAGCGGTGGGACTTGGAGGCCCTGTGAATGCTATATAAGGAGCCCCAGGCCACATGTATCAGATGAGAAAGTGCAATGCAAGACACGCTCCTTTGAGGGCTTCTCCCGTGGTTTCATCCCGCTCCTCACGGAGTAGGGTTACACGTAAAATCATGATGTTCCATGTTTATCTTTTCTGTTCTTATGCTCTGTTTTATCATTCCGCTTCCGCTTCCTATATGCTAACAAAGTCAAATCATGTGAGCCTGCAGCTGGATAACTTGACTACATTGGTCTTGCATCCTAGGATAGGTAGCTACACTGGCTACCGTCCATTCTTCTCTTCACCCCCTCCTCTTGACCTGATTGTTATTTTAACTTAGAAGGGAATACCCCGCTCCTCGAGAAATGAGTTATTGAATTGGGGAATCATTGGGTTGTCATGCTGGAGAAGTCAGTCTCTTTGTAATTTCAGTTGGGGAGAGCTACTATCACTTACACTGTACGAGTCAGACTCGTAGTCATAAGGTTTTGCGTATGAGTTGAAGTATTCTGACCTGGCTATTGGAGCAGAGTTTTGGGATTCTCGAAGGCTCAAATCCGATTCCCATTAAGGTTCCGCCCGCACTAAATTTCCAAATATCCGACTTAAGCTCCAAACTTTGATTTTGTGAAGACAAGTTTGATAATTAAATTTAATCCATCTTTCTTCTTTTCTTTTTTTTCTTTTCTACACTTACTGCACAAGTGCTTGCTAGGGACTAGTAAAGACAAGTATAAGGGGATGATAAATCTCCATTTCATCATCTTTATTATGTCATTTTGGCCTTAAAAACTTTATTAAATGCACGTAAATAGGCTTAATTCATGCATTTTATCATTCAAGCATTTATGTACAAAATATGTATAAAGTACGGTTTTCAAAGCCAAAATTATAGAATAAATAAAAGAAAAAGAATAAAATATTGCAAATATTTTATGATCCAAAACCCCGAGACCTAGGCATCTCGATAACTAGGTCGACGAGGAATAAAGTAGGAGGAGATAAGGGCCAAAATACAAATAAAATACCCTTTCATTTATTCATTTATTCTTCATTTTTTGGGACCTATTTTTAATCCCACTTGTTATACTTCAAATAAAGAAACTTCGAACATGAAAGTTGTATAGAATTAAATATAGAAAAATACAAAATTAATTTCATACAAAAATAATGTACAGAGAAAAAAGATATGATTAGAATAAAATTCCAAAACCCCAACTTCCCAGACCTGTATCTCTTAAATAAAAACTCAAAATGTATCAAAATCACCTTTAATTGTATATACCTTTTAATAAGCTATTTAATGAAGGTGATTTCATATTTTTTGGAGTTACGATTTGAAAGTAAGGTTTTTGGACCCCTATTGTATACGTATACGGATTAAAATATTCATTTTATTTATTATTCATTATTTTTTACAATTTTATATTTTTATAATTTTGTAAATATTATTTATAATGTATGTGTGTATTAAAAGTGGAATAAAAAAATCAAGAAAATACAAAAATAAAATCTTTGTATAAAGTACATAGGTAAAATACCTATATATACCTATAGAATAGATACATCTATTTATTAAAGTGTATATAATATTTCAAAAAAATAAAACAAAATTATCTTTAAGTGTATAAAATTAAGTTATAAATATATAAAATAATAAACAAAATTAATAACATTAAAAATATAAAATAAAATATTAAAATATATAGATGAATATACCTATATAGGCCTTAAAAGGCACCTTATAATTTCAAACCTCAATAAAATAAATAAAAATCATAATAAAATAATTTAGAAAATAATAAACATTTTTTATTTTATAATCTAAAATTAATAAAATCAATTAATATTTTTTTATTTATTTTTGAAATATTTTCCAGGAGGTTTTTCCTGGTTGGTCCACGTGGACCAACCAGGGCGTAGTGCCAGTTGACCTCGGTCAATTGCACTGCCAGCTCCCTGTGCCCTGTCAGACTGTGTTTTTTGCCCCATTTCTCGGAATTTTGGGGCTCGCATCTTTCACAATTTTGTCTCGGGTCCTTCTTGACTTTTGCTCTCCATACATCCACCATACACGCCCAGGCTTTGTATCAAAGATTGAATCGTCGATTCGTTGGCTACACCTCGATCTTCTTGCCGTCTCGTTCACTCTCTAACTCACCCCTCTGCCTCTTGTCAGACATTGGTTTTTGCCCATTTTCTCGAATTTTTAGAGGCTGACTCTTTCACCAAATCGCTGATCTTCCTTCTTGACTTTTGCTTCCCATACATCCACCATACACGCTCAAGCATTATATCGAGAATTGAGTTGTCGATTCGTTGGATACACACCGATCTTCTTTCCGCCTCATCAACTCTCTGACCAACCTCTACCACTCCTGTCAGAACCTCGTTTTTTGTCCATTTTCTAGAATTTTTCAAGGCCCTCTCCTTTCACCCAATGGCTAAGTTTCCTTTACGACTTTTTCTCTTCGAAATACCCTCTTACACGCCCAGGGATTGCTTGGAGGATTGGAACAACGATTCGCTTGATCTCCATCGTTCTTTGGAGCCGCCTACCTCGCATGTACAAATACCCCATCTTCCTCCCATTCATTTTTTGAACCCTCTTGGAACCGTTTTGACCACCCTTTTTCGAGCTCAAGATAAAGTGAAGTGACAGTGAGCTCTCCAGCTCCTCGGAGTCGAAGGCACGGCTAGGCGAGTCGAAGGGTGGCTCCACCCCCACCTCCGGCCACCGGCCGTCGAGGTTCCACCTTCCTGGCTTCCCGGCCGGTAGAGGTAACTTTTCTTGCATGTCTTAGCTAAGAATTACTCTTAAGTTTATTCTTTGTTGTTCTTTTAGCTTTTAATAGTTCGTTTTAGACGTTAATATCCACCTTCGACGTTCACCGGAGCTCCGCCATTCGATAAACCCAAGAATCAGGCGGTCGTGTATTCTACACAAGGCGAGAATACAGTCGACGCATTGACTGCTCAGAAATCCAGATTAAATCAACAATTAACCCACAAATAATATCAAGCAATGGAAATCAAAGTGTGGAGTTAAAATTTATTATAACTCTATAAAATATGTGTATAGGGCAAGTGATGTAGAGTGTCGAATACAGGGAGCAAACATGTAGATCTGAGCAATAATGCACAGAAATGAATGTGTCACTTAAGTGCATTATTGCCCCAATCTGCATGTTTGCTCCTAGTGTTCGACACTCTACATCACTTGCCCTATACACATATTTTGTAGAGTTATAATAAATTTTAACTCCACACTTTGATTTCCATTGCTTGATATTATTTGTGGGTTAATTGTTGATTTAATCCAGATTTCTGAGCGGTCAACGCATCGACTGTGTTCTCGCCTTGTGTGGAATACACGACCGCCTGATTCTTGGGATTATCGAATGGCGGAGCTCCAGTAAACGTCAAAGGTGGATATTAATGTCTAAAACGAACGATTAAAAGCTAAAACAACAACAAAGAATCAACCTAAGGGTAATTCTAAGCTAAAAGATGCAAGAAAAGTTACCTCTACCGGCCGGGAAGCTAGGAAGGTGGAACCTCGACCGCCGGTGGCCAGAGGTGGGGGTGGAGCCGCCCTTCGACTCGCCTAGCCGCCCTTCGAGAAAACGGGCAAAAACCAATGTCCGACAAGAGGCAAAGGAGTGAGTCAGAGAGTGGACGAGACGGCAATAAGATCGAGGTGTAGCCAGCGAATCGACGATTCAATCCTTGATACAAAGCCTAAGCGTGTATAGTGGATGTATGGAGAGCAAAAGTCAAGAAGGGCCCAAGGCAAAATTGTGAAAGATGTGAGCCCCAAAATTCCGAGAAATAGGACGAAAAACGCAGTTTGACAAAGCGCAGGGGGCTGGCAGTGCAATTGACCGAGGCCAACTGGCACTGTACCCTGGTTGATCCACGTGGACCAAACAGGAAAAACCTCCTCGAAAATATTTCAAAAATCAATAAAAAAAATATTAATTGATTTTATTAATTTTAGATTATAAAATAAAAAATGTTTATTATTTTCTAAATTATTTTATTATGATTTTTATTTATTTTATCGAGGTTTGGAATTATAAGGTACCTTTTAAAGGTTATATAGGTGTATTTATCTATATATTTTAATATTTTATTTTATATTTTAAATTTTATTAATTTTTTTATTATTTTATATATTTATAACTTAATTTTATACATTTAAAGATAATTTTGTTTTATTTTTTGAAGTATTATATATACTTAAATAAATAGGTTTATCTATTAGAGGAAAGGGAGCCTACTTTGTGAAGTAGGTAACTTACCTACTTCACATTTCATTTTTTGCAAAATTTTTTAATTTTTTTCAAAAATGCCACCATGGGTTTTCATAATTATATCCCTCTAATATGTCATTCAAATTTCGTCAGAAACAGAGACTCCTACGGCCTCCATCCAGACAGTCATTTTTTAACGGTCACAGATTTGCTGTATTTTCCATGTTCTGGATGAAGGACGTAGGAGTCTCCGTTTCTAATGAAATTTGAATGACATATTAGAGGGATATAATTAAGAAAATCCACGGTGGTATTTTTGAAAAAAAATAAAAAATTTTGCAAAAAGTGAAATGTGAAGTAGGTAAGTTACCTACTTCACAAAGTAGGCTCCCTTTCCTCTATCTATTATATAGGTATATATATGTATTTTACCAATGTACTTTAAACAAGTATTTTATTTTTGTATTTTCTTGATATTTTTATTCCACTTTTAATATACACATACATTATAAATAATATTTACAAAACTATAAAAATATAAAATTATAAAAAAAATAATGAATAATAAATAAAATGAATATTTTAATCGGTATACGTATACAATAGAATAGGGATATAAAACATAACTTTCAAACCGTAACTCCAAAAAAATATGAAACCACCTTCATTAAATAGCTTATTAAAAGGTATATAAAATTAAAGATGATTTTCATCATTTTGAGTTTTTATTTGAGAGATACAGGTCTGGGAAGTTGGGGTTTTGGAATTTTATTCAGATCATATCTTTTTCTCTGTACATTATTTTTATATGAAATTAATTTTGTATTTTTATATTTAATTCTGTAAAACTTTCATTTCAAAGTTTCTTTATTTGAAGTATAACAAGTAGAACTAAAAATAGGTCCCAAAAAATGAAGAATAAATGAATAAATGAAAGGGTATTATTTTGTATTTTGGCCCTTATCTCCTCCTACTTTATTCCTTGTCGATCTAGTCATCGAGATGCCTAGGTCTCGAGGTTTTGAGTCATAAAATATTTGTAATATTTTATTTTTTTCCTTTTTCTTTTCTTTATTCTATAATTTTGGCTTTGAAAACCGTATTTTATACATATTTTGTACACAAATGCATGAATGATAAAATGCATGAATTAAGCCTATTTACGTGCATTTACTAGGGTTTTTAAGGCCAAAAGATGATGAAATGGATATTCATCAGTAATCCACCCACAGGTTTAGATAAACCCCCGAGCAACCAACCTGGCCTTATATCTATCCACAGTACCATCTGCTCGGTGTTTTACAATAAACACCCACTTACCGCCAACCACAGACGCTCCTAGCGAAGCATGTACAACGTTCCATATACCACAAGATTGTAAGGCTGCAATTTCCTCCTCCATAGCTAGACGCCAATGGCCACTCTGTAACACCTCCTGATAGGTTTGTGGTATCTCTACAGAAGACAGTCCCACAACAAACCTCTGAAAATCCGTGGAAAGACGATCCAAAGAAACATGTGAAGCTAGAGGATGCATAGTGCAAGCCCGTTTCTGTCTCCGTAGAGCAATAGGTATGTCCAGATCCGCATCACTTGTAGAAGATATACTATCCACGAAATCCTGTACCTCAGTCTGTACATGCAAATCACCAGTGCCATTAGAAGAGCTCAAATGTTCAGTACAAACCTCGGGCGTGCTGGACGATGAAGGAGGCGCATGAGCATGGGACCGTCACTGGTAAACCTGTAGAAAGAAAATAGGAGATGGTGGAGGTGGCAGCGGAGGTGGCGGTAGAGGTGGTGGTAGAGGTGGCGGAGGTGGCGACGGTGGAGGTGTCGGTGTAGGAGGTGGAGATGCAACGGGGATCGGAGGAAGAGGCATATGGACCTCTTCTCCATCCTCTGACGGAGTAAGCCTGTCACATGTGGGAGAGAAATACATAATGGACTCCAAAAGGTGACATCATCACTGACATAATACCTTCATCGAACAGGGTCAAAGCATAGATATCCCTTTTGGGTCTTAGAACCCAACAAATACACATTTGACAGCTCTGGGAGAGAGCTTGTCAAGACCAGGAGACATTTGATGAACAAAAGCTACTAAACCGAAACACGAGGCGTAAGGGAAAAAAGATCCTTCTCGGGAGACGCAACCAAGAAAGGGATCTTCTCCCCCAACACCGAAGAGGGCATGCGATTAACCAGATAACAAATAGTTAGAACCGCATCTCCCCAGTATGAATGAGGAGCACAACTCTGAATCACACGGGTTCGGTTAACATCTAAAAGATGGCGATGTTTTCGTTCAGCCACCCCATTCTGTTGTGAAGTATAGGCACAAGACGCCAGATGCACATAACCATGAGACATAAGGAACTGAGAAAGCTGAGTAGTGCAAAATTCCAGTGCATTATCTAAACGTATAAACTTGATTTTTGCTGAAAAATCTTCCTTATTTCATTAATAAAGGACTGAATAACAGGACCAGCATCAGACTTGTTTTTAAGAAGAAAGACCCACGACAATCTCGAAAACTCATCGACTGCAACAAGATAAAACATGTGTCTATGAAGATCTGGGATACGACTGGGATCCCAAATATCAAAATGGATTAACTCGATCACACTATGATTACTTCGACCCTGACGACTCTGGAAAGTGGACCGATGACGCTTCCCCCAAGCTGGCAGGCCTCGCACTGGAAAGTAGAGCGAGGTGAAATATGTGGAAGTACATGACTCAGCTTCTGCAGAGGAAGATGATCAAATCGAAGATGCCACATATATGGAGAAGCAGATCCAGTGTGAAGAGAGGAGACACCAACATATGGAGATTGTACTAGTCTGTATAGTCCCTCTTGCTCACGGCCGACTCCAATCACCCTGCCCATGAGTATATCCTGAAACGCAAGAGCAGATGGATCAAATATGGCATGACAATATAAATCTTTGGTGATTTGACTAATTGATAGTAAATTCATTGAAAAATCAAGAGCATAAAGAACATTCTGAAGCCTCAATCCGTGATTCAACTGCACCTCCCCTTGATCAGTAATGGGAGAATGTGTCCCATCTGCTATCACAATAGACCGCCTAGGTTGAGTCGGACGAAAAACACTAAACTGGTCTCTGTCACCACAGAGATGATGGGATGCTCCAGGATCCATGATCCATTCTAACAAATCTACCCAGTAACAACTAGTAAAGGCATATGTTATACCTGATGTAGAAGCTAATGCTGGGGCAGCTACTTCTGAGGATACTGAAGGAGAGCTGGTAGATCCAGATGTAACAGGCATAATCTCCCTTAGCCACGCCACAAGCTCATCAAATCTCTGGTCAGATATAGGAGATGGGCTCCCAGCCTGTTGTGTATGCACTGCAACTCGAGCTGAAGCAGGAAACCCATGCTTGGAATAGCAGGATTCCTCAGAGTAGCATGGCATGTGACAATAAGTGCATGGCTGACAGGATCGACCACCTCCTCCTCTAACCCGGTAAGGGCATCCCCTACCACGATATGGTGTAGGGCTTCCTTTACCACGTAATTAAGCCATAACTGAAGATGTCTGAGACTGTAAAGTACTACCAGAGGATATAGACAGTCTACTCAATCTGCGGTATGCCTCCTCCATCGGAGGTATGATGGCATCAGTAAGGATCTAAGCACGAGCTGCATCATACTCAGGGTCAAGGGCTGCTAGTATGACCCCAATCATCACCGAGTCTCTGTACGCCTTTAGCTGCTCTGGCGTAGTAGTCAAGGGGATGTATCCATGTAGCTTCTCAAACATACCCCACAAAGAAGTATATATAGTATGAAGGGGGTGACCATTCTGCTTTGATGTGAAGATATCATGCTGAAGCTGCAGTATCTTCGATTCATTCTTCGTCGGTGAGTATGTAGCGGCGAGAATATCCGACATAGCCTTTGCAGTAGGCTGACTCAAAATATCATTGGCTATCTCCGTTGACACAATCCCGGATAGCCACACGTGTGCATATTTATCATCTGCCTCCCATGAGACATTTGTCTCAGTCTTGTCACGGGGCTCCTCTGTCGTGAGGATGTGCTTCTTGCCGTTGCATTGCATTAAACTCATGAACTGCATGGCCCGTAGTTCATAATTTGTTCCATCCATCTTCACAATCGGTGTCGGACCTTTGAAAGCACTTAGGGATGGAATATCTGCTTTGTTGTCTGACATGATGACAACTATCTCTCAAGACTGGGGTTGCAAACTGGACAACTAATGTCTACACAGACATATAGGAAGATGGTTGTGGGTGTAGACTCAAACCACAACCACTTCCATTCCTTGAAGACTCCTTTGGGTCGCTAGGGTATCTTTAGACAATTAGGTCACACCCTAGAGGACCAAGTGGGAGCCCTAAAAGGCACCTGCGGCCGTGAGCAATGGAGCGAGGAGGCGTCTACGTCACTGGAGCGTCATGCATCGATGCTTATCGTGCTAGGGCGCAGGCGCGCAGACGCGCGAGCAGACACACAAACGTGCTAAGGCGCAGATGCGCAGGCGCGAGGAGACGCATACGAAGGTGCAAGGTTGCAGAAGTCGGTAGTCGGTACTCGGTCGGTTGGGTCATTGACTAAGGATTAATCGGCAGTCAGGCGATTAATCGGCAGTCAGGCGATTAATCGAATTTAGTCAGGCATTAATCGGTTTTGATTTTTTAAATATATAAACCATTTCTATACATATATTATTATATATTTACATAGATTTATATATATTTTTACTATCATAATGAATCAAAAGAACTAATTGGATTTAAATAAAACATTAAGCTTATTAGAAATTGGTATTTCCAAGTAAAAAAAGTAAAAATTGGAAAAAAAAGTAAAAAAACATGGTATCTCCAAGTAAAAATTGGTTGACTAGTGGACCCTAGTCGGAATTAGTCGGTACTCGGTCGGCCACCCCACTGACTAAACTAGTCGGACGACTTTTACAACATTGTGAAGGTGCGTGCGCAGACGTGCACGAGGTCGAAGGCGCACTCGGAGGTGCGCGTGCAGATGCGCGCGAGGATGCACGAGAGAGAGGCGAGCGGCATGGGGGGGGACTACGCCTGCGACGGCGCATGCCTTGCCCCGACGACGGTGCTCGGAGGGTTTTGGTGGGGACGGATATAGGGCACAAGCTCCGGACTAGGACTGTCGCTCTGATACCATGTGAAAGGGAAAAATGATGATTATATTTCACGAAGCCCTAGAGCTCTCTTATATAGGAGAAAAGCTCTATGGAAAATTACATAAGATAAGCTGAAAAATAAACAAATATAAATAAAAACCACAAGACATAAGAATCTCAATAATTTATTAAAGAAAAATAAGTTTTAGATATATATCGGCCTAACACAGACTCGGCTTCTCAACCACAATGACAACGGACCAAAGAAGCGCATGCAACATTTTACACATAGCATCTAGCACCACCAAAACTCAACACAATTTTGAGATAAACAAAGAACAATCAGAACAAGACTATGTTTAATTACGACCAATCAAGAATAATTATGTAACACAACTTTAACTGTGATAAAATGTGAAAAACGCTTAGCCTCTGAGGATCTCCCGAGTTCCGACAATTGTTATTACGCAGTAGTTAGTGGTTCGAGATGGGAATGGTTCTCTTTTGTTTGTTCAATTATAGACAGCAGGGAACACAACATTATATGTGCATTTTTATTTCAAAAAAAACATTATATGTGCATCTAATATTTCTATCAAATTCCACAACCAACAAGGTCAGAACAAATTAAGGGAAAACACAAAAAAAGGATAAGCAAGAAAAGGAATCAACCATCCATTACTCGCTAGAGCATAGAAAATGAGGCATTGTGTGAACATATTAATAAGGGAAAAGGGATCCTACACCCATGTGTAGGTAACTTTCCTATACCCACATCTTTTTCCCTCATTTTTTTTTAATTTTTTTGAATTGAATCCTTGGGGAATTTAGATCACAATATATCACTATGACGTCATTCAAATTTCAACTTATTTCGAGACTTCTAATTTATCCATCACGATAGTCAAATTTAAACGGTCTCATATTTGCTGAAATCGACCCCTTATGATGGAGCTGTTAGGAATGTCTGTTTTATATGAAATTTGAAACACATATTTTATTTAATGTTCTAAGTAAATCCCCTAACGATCCATTTCAAAAAAATAAAAAAATGAGGATAAAAGAGGTGGGTGTACGAAACTTACCTACACATGAGTGTAAGCTCCCCAATCTCTATTGATAAATAGGCAATACAATCCAACAAAAAGCCATCAAATTACATCATCAATGGTGGATTGCATTGGATGGCAAACACTAGATTGAATTTACATCACAAAATCCAAATATGGTCTACATTTAGACGCTGTAAGTCTGTAGTACGCTAAATCTACCGTAAGCATTTCCAAACCACTTTTAAGAAAGTATAGCGTGGGTAGAACTAAGAAATTACGGATTTAGCTGGCCAAAAAAGCTCATGTGCTTCAGTCACTACAATGCCAAGTCCAAGCACTGATCTGCACTTTAATAAGACTCAAAACCCACACCTTAATTGAAGTCGATATAATTAGTGAAGAGATAACAACCATCACATAATACCAAGGATCCAAATACCAAGGATCCAACTTCAAACTCCATGTTAAAACTAACCTGCACGGAGTCATCAAGCATCGCCATAGAGCCCGCCGTTCCCCACTGCATTCTCGCGGTGCACGCGGCGGAAAGCATCCCCAGCAGTCTCAATCTTCCCAGAATCCAGCGCAACTGCCCCGAACACCCCGCGGAACGCCCCGCAGACGATCGCCGGCGCGGACGTATTAGTACCTGGGGCGACGCGCACCAGGCGGTCGATCCCGAGGCGCAGGGCGTCGACGGTGCAGGCAGCGGAGCCGGTGTCGGCGGAGATGCGGCGTGTGAGGTCGTCGGGGGCGACGTCGGGGTCGGACTGGAGGCGGCGGAGGGCGGAGGAGGACTCAAGGGCGTGGAGGCCGAGGAGGGAGAGGGAGCGGTAGTTGTCCCGGGAGTAGGAGGGGTGGGTGACGGCGCGACGGAGAAGGGACGGGGAGGAGAAGGTGTAGCCCAGCTGCTTTTGCAGGGCGTCGAGGGCGGCGGGGAATGGGACGGAGAGGTTAGGGTTTGGGTCGGAAGAGGTCGAGGAGACGAGGAGGAGGAGGAGGAAGAAGAAGGCCATGATGGGATACCCCATTCCGGCGGACAGCGAGGGCTCCGAGGTTACTATTGAGTGTTTGCTGTGCTCTTTGTTTGGGGCGAGTGGGGAATCCACAGCAATTAAAGCTAGGGATAAAGTAATTTCTCAATAACATTCCTAACCCAGCATAATCGTGAATTACATGAGAAATTCTGGATAGTCACTCCGTCTCACACTCATAACCCTCCGTTAGTTTAATATGTTAACTCAACCCTATGAAAGAGTTAATCTAGCCAACCTATGATTTAACGGGTAGGATTAACCAAAACAAAAAACTAAAAGGAAGAAAATAAATGAAGGTGGAGGCAGGCTTGCACGCGGGCCGGGGAGGGGGGCTTCGTGCAGGGGAAGTATCGGCGCGGGGGAAGGGTCGGTGGTCTTCTTGCAGGGCATGAACTCGAGGAGGAGCAAGCGAACTTCCTTGTAGGTCGGTGGGACGGTGGCAGGGGCTTGCTGGCGGAGGCCTGGCTGGGTAGGGGAGGGCGTGGGAGGGGGTCCTCGGCTGGAGGGGGGTGGGGGGGGGGGGGGGTCTGGGGGCCTTCGGCTGGGCAGGGGCGGGACCGGGGGTGGTCTGGGGGCCATCGGCTGGGCAGGGGCGGGACCAGGGGCGGCGGGGGTGCTTCGGGTGGGCGGGGGCGACGAGGGGGCTAGGGGTGGACAGGGGCGGCGAAGGGGGGTGGTCTGGGGGCCTTCGGCTGGGCAGGGGAGGGACTAGGGGCGGCGGGGGTGCTTCGGGTGGGCGAGGGCGGTGAGGGGGCTTGGGGTGGGCAGGGGCGGCGAGGGGGCTTCGTCTGGGGGGAGGGCGGCGCGGGAGGGGCCTTTGGCTGGGCGGGGGTGCGGGAGGGAGGTGGGGAGAGGGGGGGTTCTCAAGCAGGAACCAGCGGCTACCGGGGGGAAGGAGGCGTCGAGCTTCGGTAGTGCGTGGCGGACTTCGACCTGGGGGTAGGTGTCTCAAGAAGGAATCGATGGCTTCGAGCATGGGAGGAACGAAGGCTTCGAGCATGGGAGGAACGAAGAAGGGGAAGGTCAACGCTGGGATCGGGGGCAAGGGAGGGGAAAGGATCGCAAGGGTGTTGCCTGCTTGATGCTGGCTGCAGTGGATGATCGACAGGAGGAAGGGGGATCGGCGGCGGTCAGCTTGGAGCTTGAGCAGGGAAGGATCGGCGGACCAGGGGTAGAGGAGGGGGTATGAAAAGAGGATGGCATATTTTGTAAATAAGAATGTGTTTTATGGGCAGTTTTATCTTTTCTAACAGAAACCGTCAATTTTAACGGGGAACCCAAACGGAATATAACTCGGGGTCATGTCATGTAAGAGTTAAGCATTACTCAGGGTTTCTCATGTAATTCACAATTATGCAGGGTTATGAATGTTATTGCGAAATTACTCAGGATTATGGGTGTAATTATCCCTTAAAGCTAATGGGCATTTTACATCATCACCCATAAAGTCGTGTATATTCACATCGCAATCATTATAATCTCTGTAATTACACTATGAAGCTTATAATGTTTTACTTTATTATGGGTGTTCTGGAGTGAGAGTTGTTGGGATTATAGGTGTTGTAATGCAAATATACAGGTTTCGTGGATAATACAAATAGAGTAATTTACATGGAGGTCCCAGACTTTTCATTTAAGGTCTGTTTGGTTGATGGGTTGGGTTGGATTGAGGTAACCCTGTGAATAGTAGACTGTGAGAAGGGTTGGGAGAGTTGGAAGGAGGGGTACATCGGTGTACCCAACCCAACCCTGCAACCAAACAAGTCCTTAATATCAATGTGATCTGGAATCTTAGAAATGTTAAGATTCGAGTCCCGAACTATCGTAAATTATTGTAAGGTAACAATTTGACCTCCTGTTGTTCTACCACAATTCAATTTTATGTAACATCATGGGGCCAAAGGGAAACCGCATTGTTATCTTTAGAGTAATCTTTGATTCAAATCGTTACATCTTTTAGTTTGAGAATGATACTATATTGGATGTAAAATTCCGAGACCTCCCTGTAAATTACTCTAAGGCCATGTTTGGTTGGAGAATATGCCCTGGAATAAGGGGCCAATTCTCCTCCTGACACGATTCTCAGTGGTACGACTATTCCCCATTATTCCATCTTATTTCACTCTTATTCATATCATCCCACCTTACCTACCTTTATTTCACCTTATTCTCCTTATTCCTATCCTCCAGCCGAACAAAGAATAGACCCTTATTCTCCTTATTCCCGATCCTTATTCCTGCTTATTCCCGAACCGAACACACCCTAAGTAATAGTCTCAAGGTATAGAGAGAACTTCTCCATACCAAAGAAGAGTTTATAAGAGGTTGGGATGGTAGAGAAAGTTTGTTTTCCAACCTTACATTTAGGGGTAATTTGTCAAGTAGCTGATTTCAGCTCTCTATTTTATGAGTGGTTGCAAATTTGCAATATAATGTGCATCCAAGATAAGAAATAAGGACTCCTCCCTATATATTGTCAAACCCATAATCTCAATCTCTACCATTTTCGATATCATTCAGACTAAGATAGGTTCCTATATACTTGTAAATACAATAACATATATGATTTGTATACATAAATTAATATTTAAAATTTGCATGTTGTATATAATAAACCCCATCTTTTCATAAGATTCTACGATAATTAACTATTATCATTTAAACCGTGTACATAATCGAATACGGAGATATATGAATCTGCATGCCATCGTATCATTTTCTAAGCAGTGCTGTAGAAGTCGATATCTAATTTCAATCGGATGGGGCACAAAATGAATAATATTTGGTATTCGAGAGAATATTCAGAATTACTCGATTATGTATTTTTAATTTTTTTAAATATAGCAATCATGTCTAATATAGATATTCTTATGTATTTATATATGGTTATCTATCAACAATAATCCAAGATAAACAGTGCTAATATAACAAGTTACTGGAGCTTTAACAATTGCGGCGATACCAAACTAAATAGAAATATTTAAAAATAAAAGAATAAAATAAGGGATTTTTACCCGGCAGACCCTGAAATCTTTTGCAATTACCGCTACGACCTTTGAAACATCGTAATTCCTCCCTCGACCCTGTAAACTTACTCCGCCTTACCTCACAGACCCTGCCGTTAATTTTAACTTTATTTGAGTCAACTGCTTGAGTTAGTCTTGAGTTAATCTAACCAATGGACATCCAACGGTGGAGAGGAGGCCTGGGCAGGGAGGTGGAGGGGAGAAGGGGAGGAGGCTTGGGCGGGGCGGAGGCCTGGGCGGAGGGCAGGTCGTGGGGCGCGTATCTCGGCTGCCCACTTGCCCCAAGGTCTCTGCCTCAAACCCACCACCACCACCTGCGATCCACCAGCCTCCCCTCCCATTCTCACCCCGCCCTCACCCACCTCTCCCTCTCCCTCCGCTCCCTCGCCCCCGTCTCCCTCTCCCACGTCCACCACCTCCTCTCCTCCCTCTCCCAAGTCCTCCTCCTCCCCCACGTCCACCACCTCCTCCGCTCCTCCCCCTCCCTCCCCTCCCTCCTCCACCGCTCCCTCCTCCTCGCTGACGCCTACGATTCCCTCCGCCACTCCCTCCTCTCCCTCCTCCAGCTCCTCGCCCACTCCCAAGCCGCCGTCCGCCGTCGCGACATCCGCGCGCTCTCCCTCGTCGCCAGAGACCGCAGGAAGCTCGAGAAGGAAATCTCCAGGCTCGCCTCGCTCATGACCTCCAAGGCCAAGCGAGAACAGGGGACGGAGATTGTGGGTCTCGTCAGTGATGCCCAAGATGCGATCTTGACGGCATCTGCGGCAGTGTTCGCTGATCTAGTGGCGTTCTCCATTGAAAAGATTTGTGGATCCTCCGCGTCGGCGGGGTCGGCGCTGAGGAGGAGGATGAAGCAGGGGAAGGAGAAGGTGGAGGAGGGGGAGTGGGAGAGGAGCATGGAGGCGCTGAGGAGCGTGGAGGAGCGCGTGAAGGAGGCGGAGGCGGAGAGCGAGAAGGTGTTCAGGGAGCTCGTGAGGAGCAGAGTGTTGTTGCTGAACATCTTGACGCCATGACAAGGGGGTGGAGGAGCGTTGACGAAGTAAAGGACCGGTCAACATCGTCGTCTCTCGTATTTTTTCGGGTGATCTGTGTGTAAATTTTTTGTGAGATGTATTATAAGGAGTACCTGTTGGTTGATATGGAGATTCTGGAAATGGGTTTGTACAGGAAGAAGAAGACGGCAAATGGAGGTTTTGCCGATCCCTCTGTTATTACCGTCAAGTAATAATAATTTCTATCAAACGGGCAATATCTGAATTACTTTGGATTTGAGATGCCATTCCCACCTGGAGTGATCACCAAGAATTGTTCTTCCCATGTCCAAGAACGAACTCACTTTTTTTTACGGTAGTTTTCGAATACGTCGCAGCCGAGACAGCCCCCGATGCCGCAGCCGAGAAATGGTCCATTCGGAGGGTGGATGAGGGGGAGGAGAAGGGGGCCGAGGAGGGGGGGAGGAGGCCTGGGCAGGTCGGGGGGGCGGGGTGGGGGAGCAGCATCGCCGGAGAGGGGGGTAGAGCGACCACGGGGGGGTTCCATGACGGAGTGGCACTCCACGTAAATTTAATAAATAAAATGGGTATAATATAAATGAATATAACAGAATCTGGTTACTTTTAACGGGTCAATTAACGGCCCTTGACCGCAGGGTCTGCATGGTAAGGGTTAGCAAGTTTACAGGGTCGAGGGAGGAATTACGATGTTTCAAAGGTCGTAGCGGTAATTGCAAAAGATTTCAGGGTCTGCCGGGTAAAAATCCCATAATATAAATACAAAAAGTGACACTTTATTATAATCAAATGAATATTCATCCTAATACCCAAATATTCAAGTTGGACCGAATATTGACAAAAATAGTTAAACGAGCGAAAATATTTCTAACCATCGTGATAAGGCCACCAAGGCTAGAATATTTGACTGAATATTCGGGATAAGGCCACTAAAGCTAGAATATCGACCGAATATTCGTGATAAGGCCACTAAAGTGTGGCGCCTTTACTCCTTAGGCCCCGTTCGGCGAGAGGGGTAAACTCCCCTTAACCTATCCTTTCTCTTTCCTATGCGTGCCCCACTTTTTATTTTTTAAAAAATTAAATAAATCAATTCTCCATCATCAATTCCATCAAAAAATTATATTATACCATCATATCATATAACTCACTTTTTCACTGCAATACAATCGCATCATAATAACTACTCACTTTTTCAAACTTCAATACAATCATATCACAACAAACACACTTCTAACCCACCCCCAGTTTAACCATCTATCCAAACACCAAAACTCAAAAACGAGTTATCATCTACCAGTTTAACCCGCCTTAACCCACGTACCAAACACACCTTTCTAGATTTCTAATCATCGATTCAATCTTCAAAATAGTTAAACGAGCAACAAGATCGCCAAGCTTCTCAATTTTGCTAACAAGGTTATGATCAAGTTTGAAATCAACACTCAATTCCAGGGTTGGCTTAGAACAAAGGGTTTTTTTTATAGGGGTCTATAATGATTAAAGAAGTACGGCTTTCAATTCTAAAAATGCCTCTATAATCCTTAAGCTATCTTATAAGGTTTCCTATTCAATCAAAATAGACACTATAGTTTGCAAGAATTTGGTGTTCGTATCACCCTCCTTTATTCGTCTCACTTTTGCTATGTTATTCCAAAGCTTAGGTTTGATCTACTTACATTCCTCCAAGTCACAATGGAGATTTGCAAGATGGGACAATTTTTTCCTCACATGTCCTTAAGAGATGGAATTCCAAAGTTGAGAGTTCTATTTCCAATATTTAATCGTTCTTTATTCAAGATGAAAACCATTTTATTCTCAAAAGTGTATAAAGCCTCATGCGAAAAGGATTGTCTAGTAGATGTATAGAAGTAGGAAGATACTTCGAGTTGACGAGATAGATGTCCGAGCTTTAAGAAAATATGTGAATTCCTCATCTTTCAAATTATAATATAATAGCATTGATGAGTGAGAAGATCATAAAGCTATACCAAAAAGTACCTAGACATATTATTTGATAGGTATTTTTACACATCGAACCTTATAAAATTTGCAAATTATCCGCTTATCCTTGTATACTTCATATTTATTCTTCAACCCCCGTAAATTTACTCTGTTTTACGTCGTGGCCCATATCGTCATTTTAAGTCTTCTTTGGTAAATCTTCTTGAGTTAATATAACTAAAATGAAAGCCAACCGTCCATTTTCTTCCTCCCTCTCTCTCACTCCTTTTAGTTCTCTATTGATCTAAAGAGCAATGACAGATTTAGAGGGGGCAAGGAGGGGCAAGTGCCCTCCCCCTCCACTAAAATTTGGGATTTACATAATATATATGTATATCTAATTTTTTCCTATAGATTTTTAAGGTAAAAAAATCATAATATTGCATCATTTGGATTTTTTGGGGGGTAAAACCCATATATGCCCCCTCATTTCTTTAGAAAAAGTTTAATAATTTTTACCAATAGATAATATGTCTCTTAACATAAATTCCTACCCAAAAATAATAGATTTTACCTCAAAACAACTTATATCGGATAGTTTCTTCAATCGATCAATTTATAATAGATCCCTACCCTAATCTTATTGGTTAACTCATTTTTTAGAATCGAACTATAGAATGAATCAATCCTTCATCCAATCTCATTATCACTTACACAAATACATGATTTAATTCTCAATCTAAAAATATTTTTTTAAAAAAAACCATATATTGTCAAAGTCTCATATATTATTCATCGGTTCTATTTATTATCAAGTAAAGTGGTCAAATGCACATATATTCTTGATCGACGTAGTTTTCTTCATAGACATTAATATTTATTATTTTGATAAAAAATATAGAATTAAGAATTTTATATTTTTGATTTGATACTGATTAGGAATAAGTGTAGTTTATGTTGTAATTAATCAAAATCCATATAGTAAATTTAAAATAATTAAAATACTTGAGAACAACTTACTTTAAAAAAGATATAAATATCATTCATAAAAAATCTCGACATTGTGAAACATATATGATATCAATTTATGTAAAATTGAATAAAAAGATATAATTGATTAAAAATAAGTTCAAAACTAACTATTGTTATATAATGAATAAGTTCAAAAATGATGAAAAATATAAGTGAAAACTATAGATATAATTTGTCCCTAACAATTACTATTATATAATGAATATGTACCCCGTGCCTCCTCCTCAAAAATGTTTGTGGCTCCGTCCCTGGTAAAAAGGATAGGGTTTTAGTTGTCTGCAACGATCAAGATCAAGGAATTCAAGATCAAGGGATTCACATGAATTCCATATTTGGGTTTTAGTTGTCTGCAACGATCAAGAGTGTGAGATTCACATGAATTCCAAATTTTGGTGGCCCTTTGCGTGTGAGATTCACATGAATTTGAGATTCACATGAATTCCAAATTTTGGTGGCCCTTTGCGTGTGAATCGTACGTTCAAAGAAAAAATATTACCTACATAAAGGAGCAGAAGAGTAATTTACAGAAATATAAGAGGCAGGGATCCAAATTGCAAAGTCAACGAAGAGTGGACAAAAATTAAGCATCAGCCTCGTTCTATGTTTGGCGAACCCCTCTCCAACACGGGAAGGGCTTCCAAAAATTGGCGGGTGGGCCCACCTGAAGTAGGGCAGACTCACTCGCCCCTTTATGTGTATTTGCTTTCGGTTGCGTTGGCACGACCCGTCGTCTCTATGCCTGTTTGGTTGCTCGGTTGGACTAAGTTGGCTCAACCCTGATTACTATTCACAAAGGTACTTTCTCCTCACAGATTACTATTCACCCACCCCAACCCAGTACGATCATGGGCGAGTCGCCTAACACCCTCGACAGGACGGGTTGGGATTTCACTGCCGCCTTCAACCCCATTTTAATAGTGCCGCTCACCCTCTCAATCTTCTCTTTTATCGGTATGGTACTAAAAACACCTTCTTCCAATAATCGACGCTGTGATTCTGACCACCTGTACTGTGCAAGGAAATGGAATGTAACATGTATAACCTGTCTATGCAAATATAAGAATTTAAAACCGATGACCTTATCGATGGATCTACCAAAGGAATGAATAAAATGTTATGGTATAGTAAGATAGAAATGAAAAACATGTAGTGAAAATTGATGGAAAGATATTATGAAATTTATCTTATTTTAAATCCTAGGTTGGGATTTAGGTTAAGCTTTAAGCTTTCCTAATCCTCTTGAATATATTCTGATGGGAGAGAGTTGAGACGCATCTGATGCGTTAGATATCGATGACAAATCTGATGCAATATAAGCAGCAGAAGATTTCCAATCCAACCATATGGATTCGTACCTTTTCAGTTCGTGATGTTTGATTCATGAATATTTACATCTGAAAGCACAGGGGTTTGGGTTTTTTCTTCTTAATTGTTACTCCTTTTCTTCTGTATAATGTAAAGTAGATCAACAGAGACATCCCGACATCCCACTTTAATGAAGTTCCATAGAATGCAGCCCATGAATTTGTACCTTGATATCGATATAGTTTGTTCCAAGATCCTCCATTAGCCAGACAGAATATAAATTCCCATTCCTTCTTCCTTAATTGCTCATTGTTCGTCAGGTAACTTCTCCCTCAATTATCGTGAACGAACAGTCGAAACCTTATTACAGCTCTCAGGATTCGTTTGGTTGCAGGGTTGGGCAGGGTTGGGTCGGATGGATTGGGCTGGGTGCCCAATCCACCCAACCCAACCCTTCAATCAAACGAACCCTCAGAGATAGTGATGCAAACGGTCGGATACGGATACGGATATAGGTATTACCATATCCTTATCCGTTTTTTAATACGAATACGGATGCGGATACGGATATTGATGGATACTAAAACTATCTTACCATATCCTTAAAAAACGGATACGGATGTAAAACGGATATTGATCGCACATGAGTAATGTTAGAAATACTCTACAGAATCGACTTAAATATATCATAATTGGATGGAAAACACATGATATCAATTTACTAAATGTGTTTGTATCATAAAAATAATATAAATATGGTAAAAGGAGGTAGAGAATTATGTTATATATGGTTAAAAATAAATCTAGGACTATATTTATATATGAAAACATATATACGGATACGGATACGGATGTTTACGGATATCAAAATGATATCCATATCCGTATCCATTTTAAAACAGATACGGATACGGATGTAAAAATCTGTATAAAACGGATACGGTGACGGATCGGATACGGATATATCCGTATCCGTTTGCATCCCTACTCAGAGATCTACCCTATCTGCAGTGGTAAAATCTGAATGTTAAATTTCCATATTATTAGAACTTTCTTACTAATTTCCATATTTGATAACTACGTTTCCTTCTCTTTTTTCCGCATCAAGATAAAATCAAATATCAACCAAAAATAGCAGAAAAAGAATCACAAACCAAAAGAACGATGATACTAGAGATCAAACAATACTTTCCAACCCAACAATGGCTAAAAGGCAACTGCATCACTTGGAGATAGCATAATAAAGAGATAAAGCCGGTGAGGAACGGCGAGCACTTCGCGACAGCGATATCGGCCTAGTGCTTGTTGGATTTGGGGGATGGAGGGGGATCGGTCCTGCATCGCGCTATACGACTTCAAACTCGACGATAAGGGCCGTGAGGTGGTAGAATCGCCCTCTTGTCCTCCGAAATCCTCACGGGTCTCGAGGCATCCGTGGACTAAGAGGTGATGAGGAGGAAGATGGATCTAATAGCCATGGTTGGAATTGAGTAGATGGATTCCAACCAAGGGGTACTTCCACGACAAATCTTTCTTACTAATCAAATGTATTTGGCGACAAATCCTCATGTTAATATTTTGCATGGTTCGTAGAATCCATGCATGATGATTATCTTCCTGGCATCGATCGTTGATTATATTAATCGGAAAAAAGGCCAACTATAACTTCCTTGGTTTTACAGGGATCGGGTTGGACCAATAAAATATTACTATCTTTGGTAAATTCATCGTCTGTCTTCAAATTTTACTATATCCTAAAAAAATTGAAGCAATTTTTCAGTATGCCAAAATTCCATGTAGTAAACCAATACTGAGAATTCACGAAACAAATTTGTTTAGGGAAAAAAAGGATAATTTGCAACGAACTATTGGGGATAATGAGGATGCAATCGACCAGGATATATCCCCTTAAACTTTCCTGCAGCAAAGATGGCACAACACAGTATATGTTCCCCACACGGGAACTCAAATGGCAACAATGATATCACAAGCAAGCAAGCAACCACACGAGACAAAGATTTTATGTGTAAACCCTTACTCGATGTGAGTAAGGGAAAAATCACGGGGCAAGACCGGCAACGATTCCACTACGGTCAACGTGAAGCCAATGTTCTTCCCGGTTTTGTTGCCCACAAAACCGAGGTACAAGCCACACACAAATGGATAGCTCTTCTACAAGGAACAAACTATCCCTAGGTATCCAAAATACCAAATGTGCTCTAAATCCAAGAAGGATAAAATGACTCCCCTTGTGGGCTCCCGGATGGAGTCCCAAACACGAAGGCTTCTTGAGGTCGTCCGCAACGACCTCCAATGGCTGCTCCTCTCGAGCACGCCCAAACAATGCTCCCACGTCCAACTCCAAGCCCTAGTCGCTGTGCCAAAAAACTCGAGCTGCTGCTGACCTCGATCACGGCCTCTCTCTCTCGCTCTCGTGGAGGAGGACGGAGAAGATGGGGTTCCCCAAGAATCCTTGCTGCTGGCCGCTGGAATGGAATGGCCGAATAGGCCCTCGTTCGTGTTCTCTGGAATGTGAATAGGGCACTGCTCGAATGGGTTTGTTGTTCTCCCTGGAATCGGCTTCTCCCAATTGATGGAAAAGTTGCAGTAATGCCCCTGCCAAAGGGGCAAATATACTGCAGCCTAGTTGGGGCTGGAAGCAAAAAACCCAACAACCTCCCCCTCCATCCCCAACGGGGAGGTGTTGCCCTGTGATGGAGATCAAGAAGAGGTGACACCGCTCATCTCTCTACAGAGCTGAAGCTTGTCACGAATGACTGCCTTGGTTAACATGTCTGAGGGGTTCTCATCGGTGTGAATCTTCTTCAACATGAGTTGCTTCTGTTCAATTGCATCCCTCAGCCAATGATATCTCACATCAATGTGTTTTGTGCGAGCATGGTGCATGGTACTCTTGCTCAAGTCTATAGCGCTCTGGCTATCACAAAACACAACCGGCTCACTATCACCCAATCCAAACTCACTAAGAAAGCGTTGTAGCCACAACACTTCTTTCCCAGCCTCTGCTGCTGCTATGTATTCTGCCTCTGTAGTTGAGAGAGCAACACATTTCTGCAGCTTGGATTGCCATGATATGGCTCCCCCTGCAAAAGTGAAAATGTAGCATGAGGTGGACTTTCTCTGGTCCATGTCACCTGCCATATCTGCATCAGTGAAGCCACAAAGTTTGGGATCTGACTTCCCAAAAACAAGACACATACTTGAGGTACCTCTCAAGTATCTCAAGATCCACTTCACTACCTCCCAATGGTCCTTGCCCGGGTTAGACATGAACCTGCTCACCACACCCACTGCATGGGCTATGTCTGGTCTAGTGCAAACCATGGCATACATGAGGCTCCCAACTGCTGACTGGTATGGGATCTTGGCCATCTCTGCTTTCTCCTCAGAAGTAGAAGGACATGACTCTTTGGTTTGCTTGAAATGAGAAGCTAAGGGCGTGCTGACAGGCTTGGCATTCTTCATGTTGAACCGCTCCAACACGCGTTCAACATAGCTCTCCTGTGACAACCACAACATGCGCTTCTTCCTGTCCCTTGTAATCTGCATCCCAAGGATGTGACTGGCCTTGCCCAAATCTTTCATCTCAAACTCTTTGGAGAGTTCTCTCTTGAGCTTTGCAATGAGGTTGGAATCATGACCTACAATCAACATGTCATCCACATATATCAAAAGAATGACGAACCTGTCATTGGGAAGACGACGAACATATACACATGGATCAACTGCAGTCCTCTTGAAGCCCTGCTTTCCCATGAAAGCATCAAACTTCAAGTACCACTGTCTCGGGGCTTGCTTCAAGCCATAAAGACTCTTTCTCAACCTGCAAACCATGTGCTCTTTCCCTTTCTCTTGAAATCCCTGTGGCTGCTCCATGTAGATCTCTTCCTTCAAATCACCGTGAAGAAACGCCGTCTTCACATCCATCTGCTCTAGCTCAAGGTCCATGCTAGCAACAAGTCCTAGCACCATTCTCACCGAATTCATCTTCACCACTGGGGAGAAGATCTCATCATAGTCCACTCCTTCCTTCTGGATGAACCCTTTCACGACCAATCTAGCCTTGTACTTCACATGTCTGCCACTGTCATCTGACTTCAGCTTGTAGATCAACTTGTTCTTCAAGGCCCTCTTCCCTTTAGGAAGCTCAACAAGGTCATAAGTGTGATTCTTTCTGAGAGATAGCATCTCTTCATTCATCGCATTGCACCAATGATCCTTGTCCTTATGCATCTGTGCCTCCTCAAAGGTGTATGGCTCACCTGCATCTATGAGCATCACATACCTAGAAGTGGGGTAACGGGATGATGGTTGGTGTGTCCTCTCAGATCTCCTGACCTGAGGCTCTGTTGTGTCTGCAACTGGATGAGGTTGCTCCCCCTGCCCTAAGTCCCCTGGACCTGCATCAACGGGGTCTGCATCTGGCTCGTGCTGCTCTAGCTGCCTATCCTCTCCACCTGTACCCTGTACTGGAGAGGGCTCTGTGTCCTCATCATTGTCATCATCCATGGAGATCTCATCTCCATCACCACTCTCAGTGGTGTCCTCAACCAATGTCTGGTTCTCATAAAAGATCACATCCATTTGTCTGGTGACTGTCTTCTTCCTTGGATCCCAAAGACGGTATCCAAACTCCTGATCTCCATAGCCAAGAAAAATACAAGGCACCGCCTTGTCATCTAGCTTCTTCTGCTGCTCCTTGGGTACCAATGCATAGGCTTTGCATCCAAACACCCTCAAATGAGCATATGAGGGGTCCTTTCCTGTCCAAATACGTTCTGGAATTTGGAAGCTCAAAGGAACTGATGGAGATCAGTTTACCAAGTAACAAGCGGTGCGAACCGCCTCAGCCCAAAAGGTCCTGGGCAACTTCGTTGTCTTCAACATACAACGAACTCTCTCAACAATGATCCTGTTCATCCTCTCAGCTAGACCATTGTGCTGGGGTGTACCTGGCTTTGTCCTCTCATGCCTGATGCCGTGCTCTGCACAATAGCCCTGAAAGCTATGGGAGGTGTACTCTCCCCCATTGTCTGTGCGTAGACACTTAAACAATTTTCCCGTCTCATGCTCAACCATGGCATGGAACTTCTTCAAGCAATCAAACACTTGATCCTTCGTCCTCAGCACATACACCCACACCTTCCTAGATGCATCATCAATGAAGGTGACAAAACACCTGTTGCCTCCTGATAACCGAGAAATTCTACAAGGGTCACCATAAATAAAATAAATATGTTGTCGCTGAGGCGACCACTCATAGAATACCCAAGTTATACAGCAATTAACCCATAATAAAAGAATGAAGAAATTAAGTCCGAAAATGTGAATTAGTATTTATTACTCTACCGTAAAATGTATAGGGAACAAGCATGTAGAGGTCGAACCACAGAGAGCAATACAAAAATGCATAAGCCTACAATGTGCATCTATCATAGAGTCATCCATGTGTGAAGCCTATTTTTGTGGGTTTTTGAATTTTATATTATTACTTTTTTTATTTTTATTTTTTTATTATTTTTTTATTTTAATAGTATAATTTGTAATATATATATATAATTTATAGAATATAAATATATAAATAGATATGTATACCCATAGAGGGTACGCATATAGCATATAATACATACATTATATATATAGATATATGTATAAATAATAATAATAATAATTTTCTTCTTTCTTTTGTTTAATTTTAGGATTTTATATATTAATATATATATATATATATGTGTGTGTGTGTATATAGATATATATCTTTTTTTTATATTTTTTATTTTCTTTAGAATAGGGGGATATATATATAAAGGGGTGCTATAATATTTATAAAAATACTCAAAAATAGTCAAAATTCAGAGATAAAGTCTTTTTGGCATTTTCATAATTTTTTACTTTTTTTGATGATTTTTGGGTATTTTTCAAAATATTTTTAATATTTTTAAAGGCTGAAATGAGGGAAAACAGTGAAATGGGTACTGGTTGTAAGTAAAATAGGAATAAAAAATACTCAACAACCACAAAATTTTTCCACTCTATTTTTTAGATACAGATAATAAAATATAGAAGAAACAGGGACTGAGTTTGTATTTTTCTGTTTTTTCTTTGATTTTATATATTTTTTTGAAGTTTTTGTGTATTTTTGAGTTTTTAAGGTTTTTCTTTTGAGTTTTTTAGGGATTTTTGAACTGACACTAAAATAGGCCAAAATACATACTAGGGATTTTTTTGGAATTTTTTGAGGTCTTTTAATATTTTTTTGGAATGTTATAAGTTAGACAGTAATTAAAAGGCATGTTTTTTATTTTTAATAAATACAAAAATGCAACAAAATGAAAAACTAAAAATATATCGTGCAAGGGTACACTAACAGGAGCTTATATCCATTTTTGCAAGATTTTTCGAATTAATATGAGGCACAAAATAAATGGACAAAGCATATAAAAATAAATGGCCTGGCAGGGGTATTTTTGCAATTAAAATATTTTTCAGGGGCCTCTATGCAAAAATTACAAAAGAAATACACATTTATTTTTATTTTCAGAGCCATTTTACAAATACTAAAACCCGACGGGGTTTAAATGCAAATTTCACGCGCCTCACGTGGGGACTGCACGTGAGGCACAGAGGGACTAAACTGCAAATATAAAAACTCCAGGGGGCGAAATGCAAATTATACAATTTATTTACAATGTGACTTTTTATTTTTAGCACTAAATTGTAAATACAAAAAGCAGGGGGAGGTGTTTGAAATTTACCCCCTAAGGCGCTTCATCCTATAACGTTGGGCGCGCCACTTATCCACGTGTCGAGCATCTGACGGTGGATACCGGTTCGTCGATGAAGGGTTCGGATTAGAAGCTCCTCGCGGATCTGACGGTTGGCGCGTGTCTTCATCGGACGGCTCTTGTGCGATCTGGGACGGGCCTCCTGATCTGACGGCGTTGGAGCTCCCTGGAAGAACAGGGAAGAAGCTCGCGCCTGGCGAGCTTCGATCGAGAAGCTTGGGCTCCTCCAGGGCTCTCCCGCGCGTCTGAGGGTGTCTGAACATAGCTGGAGGCTTCCCGCGTCGATTGATGGTCTCATCATGGCTCCTGGAGGTCTGAATGGCTCGGACGAGGTCGATGAAGAACAAGACCTCCAGGAACCTCTTCCTGGCTTGAATCGAGCCCAGATGGGCCTCTTTCTTCGTTTGACCTGCATAGGAAGAACCGGGAGAGCGAGGGCGTCCTCCTCGACCCGGGGTTTTGAAGCTTTGCAGCGAAATGGAGTGAGGCGGAGGGGCTCCGGCGTACGGCGGAGGTGGAGCCCCGATTCGCGAAGACCAGAGGTCCTCGGTTGGTCTAAGGCGATGGATCGATGGAGAATGCGATAGGGATCGAAATGGGGTGCACGTGGCGGTTAGACACGACCGGGTTTACAGTGAAGAAGTCGCCGGAGCGGAGCTCCGGCGAACTTCGAATTTTTGATTTTAAGCTAAAGCGATTAACTAAAGACTAATCTAACAACTAGAATCAAAAGCTAGCATTAAAATCTAACTAAAAAGCGATAAAAAGGACATCTCTTATACTTGGGGGCCACCAGGGAGCAGGGCGGACGCCGGAGCTCCGCCGCGACAAAATCCTCCTTCCTCCGGCCGATTTGAAGCGCTGGAACACCCCTCCTGTCACGAGGAACCTTCCAGGGATGAAATCAAGGCTTTAGGTTGGATTAAAATTGGCCAAATTTGAGGAAGGGGACGGAGCTACTTATTTATAGACATTGGCATGGTGCCTTATTGACCGGCGATTATTGCATAATCCAATGAGTATCAGGTCGATCCAAGTTATTGGCGGGCATCATGGATGATCAGAGATCAACTCTTGTGAAGGAAGCGAGCTCGATCGATGGACGGGATGACCGTAAAAAAGGGACGAAATCCGGGGAGTTGACAGTTCAGAGACGCCAGGGCTTGGATGGGACAGTTGACCAGGCGGTCAACAAGGGCTGGCGCCCCACTGGTCCACGTCGGCCGCAAGAAGACAAAATAAGAAATTTGAGTAGAAATTGATTTATTTAACCTATTAAATGATTTATTTAGAATTTTCTTAAAGAATAAAAAATGTGTATTTTTTATGTAGTATTTATTTGTGATTTTTATTGAATTTTTCGAAGTGTTTTATTATGGTTTTATTTTAATAAAGTGTATGTGTGTGTATTTACATGTATTTTGTATCTTTTAATTTTTTATTTGTTTATTTTCTTTTATTATTTTATTGGATTATTTTAGAAATTTATAATTTATTTTTGTGAGTATAAAGGTATTTTTATTTAATTTTTAGGAGTTTATTTACATTTTTAAATAAATAGGTATATGTATATGTAGGTATACTTATAGGTATTTTACCCATGTATTTTGTATACTTATTTTATTTAGTGTATTTTCTTGATTTTTATTTTGGATTTACATTTTTAATGAGTTATGTATAATATTTACATTATTATAAAAATATAAAAGAATAAAAGAATAAAAGAATAAAGTCCTTTTTATTTATATATAGATGGATATCATAGGTATTTTGTCTATGAATTTTATAGACTTATTTTATTTTATGAATTCTTTTTGGTTTTCTTTTACTTTTAATATGTACATGCATTATATACATTATTTACAAAATTCTAAAAATATAAATTTGTTACAATAATGAATAATGAATAAATGGAATATTTTAATCAGTCCTATGTACAAAGAGGGTCAAAAACCTAACTTCTACAAATGAACTCCAAAAATTATGAAACCATTTTTATTAAATAGTTCATGGAAAACTATATACAATTAAAGGTGAGTTTGGGTGATTTGGAGTTTTTATTTGCAAGATATGGGTCTGTGAAGTTGAGATTCTTGCTTTTTATTCTGTGTATAAAATGTACATTGAGTATTATTTTTACACAAACTCAATTTTGTATTTTTATTTACATTATTATCTACAACTTTCATGAACAAAGTTTCTTTATTTGATGAATAAATAATTATGTACAAAATAGGTGTCAAAAATGCATAAATAAATGAATAAATAAATAAGGTATTTATTGTATACCGGCCCTTATCTCCCCCTACTTTATTCCTTGTCGACCAATTCCATGCTGGCCTTGGTCTCGGGGTTTGGATCATAAAATATCTTCAATATTTTATTCCTTTTTCTTTTCTTCTCTTTATTCTATAATTTTGGCATTAAACACAGTATTTAATGTACAATTAATACAATGAATGATGAATACTATTATGTACAATTTGATGCTATTTACATGCATTTGCTGGGGTTTTTGATGCCAGGATGATAGAATAAAGGTGATGAAATGGAGATTCATCACCCCCCTATACTTGCCTTTGCTAGTCCCTAGCAAACACTTATGCAATAAGTACAGAAAGAATAAAGAAAAGAAAAAGGACAATTAAAGAAGGATAGAGTGAATAGGGGTGCTTTCAGTGCAATGCATGTCTTTATAAAATCCGAATTTGGAGCTCCTATCAGACCTTGGGTGTAGATGTGTGTGGAACCTAGTCGGGAACTAGCTCTAAAATACAACAGCCTTCGATAGTCACAGAACTCGGTTCAACCCACCTCAATAGCCTGGTCAGAACTGGTCTACATCATACGCAAACCCTTATAACTATGAAGCTGACTTGTACAGTGTAAGTGATAGTGGCTCTCCCCAACTGAAATGATAAAGGAACTGACTTCTCCAGAATGACAATCCAATGATTCCCCAATCCAACAGCTCTTTCCTCGAGGAGCAGGGTATTCCCTTCTAAGTTCAAGTGGCAACCAGCTCAAGAGGAGGGGGTGAAGAGAAGAATGGACGGTAGCCAGTGTAGCTACCTATCCTGGGATGCAAGACCAGTGTAGTCAAGTCATCCAGCTGCAGGCTCGCATATTTGACTTTGGAACTCAAGCTTGCTTATTGGCTTTACAACATATGTACATACTTTGCAGGCATTTTATTTTTGTACAGGCCTGACCATTTTTTTTCAATACTATGCACATCAGCATTTACATAAGGAATTTTTCCTCTTGAGCTAATAGATTATCCCTCTTTTGAAGCTTTATCGCAACCCACAATCTCCTATCTTTAGACCTCATGGCTATTGGACCAGGTTGGGGTGCACTTCCCTCCCTAGACGAGGACGAATGTTTCCACCCGTGTGCGTCTCAGACTGGCAAATCCACCCCCCTCACCACTCCAACTGAGTTGAGCCAAGTGAAAGGTGCAAGTGTCCAAGTTAGGTCACAGTCGGCAAGAGTCATGCATGTGTCTCGAAAAGTTCTAGTTAGTCAGTTGAGGTGACTTGAACCCAGCCCTGATTTCTCAAAGAATTAAGTCTACATAGACCTGAAGTACCTTAAACCTAGTTCCCGAAAGGCTCCAGTGCAGTTAGGTGCGGTAAGGTCTAACCAAGCTCCAATTTGAGACTTTATTGGACTGATTCAATCATGAAGCTCACTCAAAAATAATATGAATGGTATGCTTATGCTATGCACGATGAATGATGCAATTTTTCACAAACAATTTAAAAGAATCAAAGAATCTTTTTACACAAGGAAATTTTTGCAAATAAAAACTTGACACATACAAAAAGGTATATACAATTATTTACACGGGCGGGCCGCTTTATTTACAAAATAAATGGATTTGTAAAGACTCTACAGGTTTTAATGAAGTAGTTTATTTAGGTTGTTGAGAAAGAATTTTATGCATTTTATTTCTGATGTACAAGTATTTGTAATAGTGATCTTATTCTTCAGGTCTAGTTTGAAAATAATTTTGCAAACTATAGTACACGATAATTTTTACAATCATTTACACACATTTGAAAACTATTTTTGCAAAGATTTTTCACACTATATATACATTTTTCACAATAATTTTGACAAGCAATTTTCAAAACATTTGCACATAGGTTTTTCAAATCCTTTATTTCACACAAAGAAAAGTTTTGCAATCCCAATAGATTCACACAAGTTGAAAACATTTCACAATGAATTTTTCAAAACAGGTCACACTAGTTTTCAAATCATATTGTATATGTATCTAACCCGATTTATTAATCAGTATATACAAAAGAAGAAAAACTGTATTTGTTATACAATATGGTTTTTATAAGTTTTATTTGTGATTATTCCTTATTTACGAATGATAGATTTTTGTGTAAACTCCTCAGACTTATTCGAGAATGCTTTTCACAAGATTTTTGAGAACTCTAGTCCAAAATAATTTTGGAAATGTGTACACGTCTTTGAAAATGATTTTACAAAGGTTTTACACAACATAGATAGGTTTTTCAAAACAATTCTGACAATCAAATTTTTACAATCATTTGCACACTGATTATCACACATTTTGATTTCACTCAAAGAAAATGAATTTTACACACAAAACTGATTTTTCAAAGGTTGAATATTTGTACACACTATTTTCAAACAATTTTCACAAGATTTTTCAAAGAAATCTTTCTTTCACAAGACATTTTTCCTGACTTAATAATCAGTATAAGTACAAAGAGCCTGAGGAGCTCACAATCATCTTTTATTATTATAGGACTACTTCTTACATTTTTTTATTGAAGTGCTGTTTTATTTTTCAGTATGAGTTATGGCTTATAGTATATACATGGTATATACGACCCCCTATACTTAGCTTGAGCTATGTCCTCATAGGTCGAAAGGAAAAGCAAAGACATAACTCGTACTGAGTATAGACAGATCTAAAGAATCTAGATGAATGAAATGAATGAATGAGAAGTTGACCGTCCCCCCTATACTTAGGATCAAGTAATCCTAAGTATAGCAGACTGTACAAAAAGCAGGGAGGGTCAAGGGTGGGAATACACAGATCGTACTCAGATTGTCTCCCCCTATACTTAGGGTAAGATACTCCTAAGTATAGACAAGAAGAGGAGACAATGGAGAGGATCGGAATGAAATGAAAAACTCGGGGTGCACAACCCCCCTATACTTAGGACAAATTACGTCCTAAGTATAGAAAACTGTCCACAAGGGCGACACCTTTTTATTACAAATAGAAAATAGAAAAGGAAAAGAAGAAAAGAAGAAAATCAGATAAACAATGGTTGGAGTACATTATCTGAATCTTCTGATGCTGCCGCAGTTGTGGAGATGTCATCATGGTGCACTAACTGAATGGAGTCTACAACGGCCAAGAATGCATCTGGTTCAAGGTAAGGCTTCAGGAGTTGGCCGTTGACGACGAAGGGCTGTGCGTCAGGGGACAATTCTGATATTGCAATACTTCCATTGTCACGCACTTCACAAATTCGAAATGGCCCTGTCCACTTACTCTTTAATTTACCCGGGAATATCCGCAACTTTGCATCAAATAACCACACTTTCTGTCCAACATCGAAGGTCTTTCGTCTGATGTGCCGGTCATACCAGCGTTTCACCTTCTCCTTGTACATCAATGTGTTATCGTATGCATAGTCTCGGAACTCCAAGAGCCTGTTCAGATCATCTTTTCTCTTCTGACCACTTTTGCGTGAGTCCAAATTGCAACTGTTGATTGCCCAAAGAGACTTGTGAATTAATTCCACGGGCAGATGGTACGGTTTTCCATATACAAGACGATAGGGCGACATGCCCAAGGGAGACTTGTAGGCGGTTCGGTAAGCCCATAGGACTGAGTCCAAGAGTTGAGACCAGTCTTTTCTGTTTGACCGAACAAGTTTCTGCAGTTTAGTCTTGATTTCTCGGTTTGATAGCTCTGCCATGCCATTGGTCTGAGGATGATAAGGAGATGCGACACGATGGTCGATGTCGTACTCCTTCGTTAACTTCTTGACCTCTTTGTTAATGAAGTGACTACCCCCGTCTGATATGAGAATTTTCGGTATCCCGAACTGCGAAATGATATTCTTCTTCAGAAACTGGCATACTGTTCGGTTATCGGCGGCTCGAGCGGGGATAGCTTCAACCCAACGACTCACGTAGTCGACGGCAAGAAGGATGTGCTCAAAACCTTGACTGTTAGGGAAAGGTCCCATGAAGTCAACGCCCCATGCATCGAAAACATCTGCTATCTGAATGATTTTCAGGGGCATTGAATCTTTGGCAGTAAGTGTACCTTTCAGTCTCTGACAGTCAATACATCGTTTGACAAATTCCGCTGCATCCTTGAATAAAGTGGGCCACCATAAGCCATACTGAAGTACTTTGGCTGCCGTCCGATCTCCAGAGTGATGTCCACCAGATTCGAGCGAGTGACAATGCTCGAGGACACTAAATTGCTTCGTCTGAGGAATGCACCTGCGCCAATGCAATCCGCTCCTTCCCTGAATAAAAGAGGATCCTCCCATTGATAGAATCGGATGGTCGACATGAATTTGTTCTTCTGGTTTTTCGTCCAATCCGCCGGTGTTACCCCAGAGGCGAGGTAGTTGACTATATCTGCATACCAAGGAAGAGAATCTACTGCTAAGATGGCTTCGTCAGGAAAGGTTTCTGTGATAGGTGCATTATTCAGAGGAGGCTCATGCTGCTCTATTCTGGAGAGATGGTCTGCTACCACATTCTGGACTCCAGGCTTGTCCTTGATTTCCAAATCGAATTCCTGGAGGAGAAGGATCCAACGAATCAGTCTTGGTTTGGCATCCTTCTTCTGTTGTAGGTACCGGATAGCAGAGTGGTCTGTAAAGATTGTGACTTTTGATCCCAACAAATAGGATCTGAACTTCTCTAAGGTGAAAATCACAGCCAGCAATTCTTTCTCTGTCACTGTATAATTTCTCTGTGCCTCGTCTAGTGTTATGCTGGCATAGTGAATGGCATAGGGCGCTCTGTCTTTCCTTTGCCCAAGAACAGCCCCGACTGCAAAGTCTGACGCATCGGTCATTATTTCAAAGGGAAGAGTCCAGTCGGGCGGCTGTAAGATTGGAGCCTGAGTGATGAGCTCCTTCAACTGATTGAAAGCAAGGAGAACCTGCTGACCAACAATGAACTCAGTCTCCTTGCACAAAAGTTCTGTCAGAGGTCGGGCAATGCGGCTGAAATCCTTAATGAAACGTTGTAGAATCACACATGCCCCAGGAATGACCTCACATTCTACACTAACTGAGGTGGCTGAAGATTTGAAATGACATCCACCTTTGCTGGGTCGACTTCCATGCCACGTTTGGAAACGACGTGGCCCAGCACAATACCTTCGGTGACCATAAAGTGGCTCTTTTCCCATGAAAGCACTAAATTTACTTCTCGGCACTTCTGAAGTACTCTGTCTAGGTGCTCAAGACAAGAATCGAAACTATCACCATAGACAGAGAAGTCGCCCATGAACACCTCGAGAAAACTGCCTACCATCTCGGCGAAGACTGCTAACATGCATCTTTGGAAAGTTGCAGGTACATTGCATAATCCAAAGGGCATTCTCTTGAAGGCGTAGGTGCTGAACGGGCAAGTGAAGGTAGTCTTCTCTTGATCCTCAGGGGCGATCGCCACTTGGTTGTACCCGGAGTACCCATCCAGAAAGCAGAAGAACTCCTTGCCTGCTAGTCTCTCCAAAACCTGATCAATGAATGGCAAGGGAAAGTGATCCTTCTTGGTTGCTGCATTGAGACGGCGGTAGTCAACACACACCCGCCAGGATGTTGGTACCCGAGTGGAAATTTCCTCTCCTTTGTCATTTGTAACCACGGTAAGCCCGGATTTCTTTGGAACTACATGCAGTGGGCTTACCCATTTTGAGTCGGAGATGGGATAGATGAAGCATGCGTCACACCATTTTGTTATCTCCTTCATGACGATGTCCCGAAGGTTAGGGTTCAGCCTTCGTTCGAATTCGCGGGACGGCTTGGCATCTTCTTCTAGATAGATGTGGTGTGAACACAAGGCTGGATTTATCCCTCGGAGATCTGATACGCTCCAACCAAGTGCCTTGCGGTTCTTTTCTAGAACCTCGAGAAGACGAGATTCCTAATCCGGATTCAGCCTGCTGATGATGATGACCGGATACGTACATTTGTTCTTCACCCGCAAGGAAAGCATACTTCAGCCCTGCCGGAAGTGGCTTGAGTTCTGGTCTTGACTTGTCCACTTTATCTGTCACTTCAGATACCATGCTGGTGGTGGGATGTACTTCTTTGAGATATTTACCATCCTCATCATTTTGTTGAGATCCTGGTGATGTGCCGAACGGTTCTGTGCTAAGCTGATCGTGTTCGGTCTGGAGTGACTGCTCAAAAAGATGCGCCTGCATCTGAGAATCTGTCTCCCATGAATCGTCGGAGAATAAGCTGACTGCGCTTTCCGAGTCCTCCTTAAGAGTGAGGATTTCTCGGGTCCATGGATCGTCCAATGACAAGCATGAATCTCTGATCTCTGTAATAAAATCACAGTCTGCTTCGGATGCTGCCTGGCTCTCATCAGTTGTGGCATTCGGCTCTCTGTTCATGTTTATCGTGATCTGCTGGGTGTTCGAGCTGAAAGTAATCTTTCCAGACCCGTAATCAACCGCGGCACCTGAAGTACGAAGGAATGGTCTGCCAAGGATGATAGGGGTCTCGAGCAGAGGTGCAGGTGAGTCCATATCAAGGACTACAAAGTTAGCTGGGAATTTCATTTCCTGCACTTTGACAACAACATCTTCCAAAAGACCTCGGGGCCGCTTGACGGATCGGTCATCGAACTGAAGGATCATGCGTGTCTGCTTGAGCAGTCCCGGCCCGAATTCTTGTATTATGGACGAGGGCAGCAGTTTGATGGAAGATCCACTGTCAAGGAGAGTACGCTCGAAGACCTGGTCAAAAATCTCACAACTGATCAGAGGCGCTCCTGTATCTTGTTTCTTCTGGGGGAGATTGCTGATAGCTGCTACCGTGGCCAAGGTGAGGACATGCCTCTCGACTTACTGGCGTCTGTTTTCTTGCGCTGAGCGACGCCTGTTAGTACATGCCTCTTTCAGTCCTTTCTTCACAGCTGGCATGTATTCCACGGCCTTCAACAAGGGAATCTCAACAGTCAATTTATCTAAAATTTCCACAACACCTGGATCAGACAATGCCTTTTTTCGTTTTGCATTTTTTTTTGGATTTTTGTATTGCATGAGGAAAAGGAATATGTACATCACTAGCAGGAAAATCAGAGTTCTTATTTACATCAACATCATCGCCCATAGAATGTTGTACATCCGAACTACAAAAAGGAGTATAAGCTGTATCTGGACATGCTGGTGCTGCAGGGCGATCAAAAAGTAAAGCGTCTGCTCCGTCGGCTGGCGAAGGATCGACTGCTGCTGGCGGCTCCTCCAATGCTGGCGCGGCTTCGCTTCGGCTACAAGCTTCTTTTTGTTGTTTTTGTTTTTGCTGATTTTTTTGTATTTTTGGCTGAGGCTGCTGGTGACATAGCACGACGGCTGGATTGGCTTCTCCTTCTTCTTCTTCCTCACCCGCCCCTGTAGCTGGCACGGCTGATGCGGAAGATGACGATCCACCTGTTTCTTTATTCACCCCACTTGTGGTAGCAGGCGAAGGCAAGGTCCTACCGCTCTTGAGAGTAACAGCATTAGAATAAACAGTAATATCATTATCAGACTCGGACAGGACATCACAATCTACCTGCTCTTTCATCTTGAAATTGTTGGGGTTGGCTTCGACCTGCGCCGGAATGGTAGTTCGGGTGGCGGTCAGGTCATCAAGCCGCTTGGTCATATCCGCTAGCCCTTTGACAAGCTGGGCCAGACAATCCATGGTGGGGTTTGCAGGGGGTACTTCTGATGGTTCAGCGTGCAGACCACGCTGTTGTTGGTTGGATGGGTGTGGAGGTTGTTGCTGGTGGTGTTGCGGTGGTGCAGGAAGTTGAAGTTGTTGGTACGGGGAAGGAGGATACTGCTGGTATTGTTGAGAGGGGGCAGCCGCGTACTGGTGATACAGTTGTGGGTGGCGGTACTGCAGCTGATGCTGGTAAGGAAAATTCTGCCTCCATTGATGTGCAAACTGGGGAGGCTGCTGGTACTGCTGGTGCTGCTGAGAGGATTGTCCAAAACGACTACCCTGAGGTTGGTGGTATTGCCAATTGGCAAATTGCTGACCCTGGGGTTGTCCCTGAGGACGGGTCGGCTGTGCATCATTAGCCCATACCCCGTTCACCTCCTGAATCAGGGGTGGTGGTGGGAAGATTGGATCAGGTTCGGAGAGAAACTCTGGTTGGTACACGACCATCTGCTGATGCGACGGGCCCTGGTCGGGCGCCTGCATGTAGTACACGTGCTGGACTGCCGGTGGCTGCTGGCTCGGCTGAGGCTGATGCTGCGGTTGTTGCTCGTCCTTCTTCTCAGCGGGAGCTTCCGATGGTGTAGCCGACTGAACAGAGTTGATGGTGCCCACCAACAGTTCAAGGTACTTATTGATCTGATCAAGTTTATCCAGGTTCTGGGTCCTCTTCTCGATCACGGCGAGTTTCTCGAGGTCTTGTGATCGCTTTTCGATGATATCAACTTTCGAGAGATGGCCCCCGATGATATTGAGGTTGGAGCTCTCATCTCTCTCTGCTTCCTTGGACGCTGCCATGTGCACTTGTTTTTGAAGGATCTGGGGCTGCTTCTGGTACGCCTTGGATGAAGAGAGGGCAACCTCTCCTTCGGCCATTTCTTCAAATATCTGCCAGACGACATCTTCATCCTTATTGAAGTGTGAGCCCTCACATGCTGCATCTACGAGCCTTTGGCTTTCTATGTTCAGTCCCCCAAAGAAATGTTGTACCAAGCTGGTCTTCGGGATGTCATGATGGGGACACTTCTCCTATAGGTCAGTGAATCTCTCCCAAGCTTCATGTATTGACTCATAGGGTCCTTGGGAGAAATTACTGATACTGGCTCGCATCTGGTTGAGCCAACCTAGAGGGTAATATTTGTGCAGAAAGACGGACTTCAACTCCTCCCAGGTCGTCACGACCTTCCCCAGATGATTGACCCAATAGAGGGCCTTGTCCTGTAGGCTGAAGGGGAAAGCCATCATCTTGACAATGTCCAGAGGGACATTGGGATAGTACGTAGTACGGCAAATGCGGGAAAACTGCTGCAGGTGAATATACGGCTCTTCGCTGGTGTTTCCATGAAATGCAGGGAGAAGAGCAATGAATTGGGGCTTCAAAAAGTGAGCGTGTACCGGTGGAATGAGTATCCACTCGGTTATCTGGCTGTCTCCCGGATTGTATGTTTCTTTAAGGGTTGGCTTTGGTGGTGGTGGAAATTCTACATCATCATCTGCACCACCCCCTCCACCTCCACCTCCTCCTCCCCCGCCTCCTCTGCGTCTGCCTCCTCCATTGTCATCGCGATTCATCATATCATTCAACATGTCCTGTAATGCTGTCTGTGTGAGGGCCTGCTCGGTCAGCTGTTGCTGTATGGCATGGATAAATGCTAGTAGCTGTGCATTGACTTGATTCTCTGGCACCTGTCCCTCTGGTTGGGGTGGCTGCTGACCCTTGCCCTTTCCTCCTGGAGCCATGTCAGGGTCTGAGTTGGACGAGATGAACTCCGGAGTAGTCTCCAGGGCTTGTACTGTCTTCTATCTGCAGAATGAGATAGTCTGAATCAGATCACTTGCAATTGATTTCAGCTGCCGTGATGAAGCTGGAATTCAGGTCAACCCCAGCATGTTGTGAATGGAAAAGGATGTAGACTGTAATCGACTTCCATTCACAACGACGAGAGTGGGACAAAAGTGATCCCAGTTTATTGGGTGGCCAAGAGAAAGGTAGAAAACGAGGAGTCTGGAGATCGATCCGCAAAGTCCGGATCGGGTTCTCGGGAATCGCCTCGAACTTATTGGCGGAGTTGAGTCCATGGAATCGATGTGGGTGTCGGCATGGTCCCGACGGAAACCATCCATGGATCAGCTCCGCGAAGTACAAGAGAAGATCAGATGTTGGATGAAAGATACGATGGTCAACGAGGAATAAAAGGAGTGTTAAACAGTAGAGAGGCTCGGTTGAGCGGGGTGGTCAAAGGGAGAAACAACAAAATGTGCGCAAAGGCACGGGACTTGATCTTTGAACCTTAATCTAGATCCATACAAACACAATACAAAATCGGGTTCACCAACTCACGCCATGTGAAGCCGTGAAAGCTCGGCTATTTATTATCTTTTCATTTTTAGAGTTGTGATTTTCAGGCATATCTTATAACAAGTCCTTGGTACGCTACCCTATAGGAGAGAGAGTACTGCCGGAAGAGTATCCCGTACTTGTCCTCCTCCTGTGTAACCCGTAGTCTGTACTTTTTGGAGTCCTTCTAACCCTTCCTGGATCCCTACTCAGCCAAAGAAAGAGAGAGGAAGCCGATAAGCGAAACCAATACTTCGATTCTCGCTCGCAACGGAATCACCCGTGAGCGTACAAGAACCTACTCGGACGCAGGACAATGAGACATACACCCCCGTGAAGGTGTGGCCTATGCTCAATACTTCGGACAGGGTCGATGCTCTACACAACAGAGAGTCATCATTGGTGACCAAGCCCTACTCGCCTACATACGATAGAAGCGCCATTACTTCGGAAATCCAGGCGATACACAAGGCAGTTGCAGACTGGGTTTTTGGCTTTAATCCTTAGGGGGTTGCACTCGCTCAAGGGAGTAGGGTTTTGGTCCCCCTCCAAGGTACCTGAAAACAATGAGGGCTTTATGAACCCGGTACAATGATAGTCCATTACAACTTTTAATTAAGGTCAAAGTTTATTTAGCAGTCCCCTTGTTTTATTTTTGGGATTTCACTTTTTTTTGAGTCTGTTTCATACCAACGCCTAACGTTTTTGGTAGATTTTCATTTAAGTCATAGGTGCTCAAAATCAGAGGGAGATAGCGAAAAAGCCGTGCAAATGGTTCCATAATGGAAATCTCACCATTGAACCGAATGATGCATGCTGAGTTAGAAGACTTACAGTGCATCCCAGCTCTCTCCATGCGGTATGCAAAACAGAATTATTAAACCTATCTACATGTCGGTATGCAAGGCACAAAATCGCCCTAAACATTAGCTGCTATTAGCGTGAAGAACCATAAGTCGCTCATTCATCTCTAGCCCAAAGGGTCCGGTCTTGGCTCACCCCTCCTCTGCTCAACACACTTGAGGGTAGGAGAAAGCGCTTTACAGGGCTTGCTGCGGCACAAGGACTAAGAGATAAATGAACGACTTGTTTTAAATTTGACTAGATCCATACGAAGTAGACTATAGGAACATGCATTCTTATTAATGTGTGGACCTAGCTACCGAGTCAAGCAACCTACATCTAGAGGCTCCAAGCACAAAAAACAAAGTAAAATAAAGGCGGAAAGCTCAAAACTTCGGAAAACAAAGAAAAGAAGGCGATGAAAACTCGAAAAGCCGCGATGAGGCCCCCAGGTGAACAATCACCCGGGCACTGGACCTCATTGTGAAGAGGAGAGTCCTGTTTAATTACATGCCAAAATTATCTCTCTCTCACCATAAATTACAAAAATAATCCTAAATATTCTACACATATCTAATCCCCAGCTCCTTGCTTCCTTGATGCTCTCTCCAAGTGGTCATGAGATGAAGACCACCCTCTTCCAAGCTCGGCTGCCTTGGCCTCCTAAGAAGTCGTCCTCGCGTGGCGGGCCCTCGCATCAAAGTCACAAGAAGATTGAATTAGAATAGCTCAACAAATCAAATAGAGCAGACATAAAATAATCACAATGAATGAATCAATCAATAGAGCATGGTGATCAATGACAATAAAATAGCTGCTCACAACATAAATGATAAATCAAACATGTACACAAGAATGACAAAATGAATTAGGCTATTCTCATTGCTCCCCGGCAACGACGCCATCTGATAATCGACAAATTCTACAAGGGTCACCATAAATAAAATAAATATGTTGTCGCTGAGGTGACCGCTCGTAGAATACCCAAGTTATACAACAATTAACCCACAATAAAAGAATGAAGAAATTAAGTCCAAAAATGCGAATTAATATTTATTACTCTACCATAAAATGTATAGGGAACAAGCATGTAGAGGTCGAACCACAGAGAGCAATACAAAAATGCATAAGCCTATAATGTGCATCTATCACAGAGTCATCCATGTGTGAAGCCTATTTTTGTGGATTTTTGAATTTTATATTATTATTTTTATTATTTTTATTTTTTTATTATTTTTTATTTTAATGGTATAATTAGGTAATATATATATAATTTATAGAATATAAATATATAAATAGATATGTATACCCATAGAGGGTACGTATATAGCATATAATACATACATTATATATAATTATATATATAGATATATGTATAAATAATAATAATTTTCTTCTTCTTCTTCTTTTTTGTTTAATTTTAGGGTTTTATATATTAATATATATATATATATAGATGTGTATATAGATATATATCTTTATATATATATATATTATTTTCTTTAGAATAGGGGGATATATATAAAGGGGTGCTATAATATTTATAAAAATACTCAAAAATAGTCAAAAATTCAGAGATAAAGTCTTTTTGGCATTTTCATAATTTTTTACTTTTTTGGTGATTTTTGGGTATTTTTCAAAACATTTTTAATATTTTTAAAGGCTGAAATGAGGGAAAACAGTGAAATGGGTACTGGCTGTAAGTAAAATAGGAATCAAAAATACCCAACAGCCACAAAATTTTTCCACTCTATTTTTCAGATACAGATAATAAAATATAGAAGAAATAGGGACTGAGTTTGTATTTTTCTGTTTTTTCTTTGATTTTATATATTTTTTTGAAGTTTTTGTGTATTTTGAGTTTTTAAGGTTTTTCTTTTGAGTTTTTTAGGGATTTTTGGACTGACACTAAAATAGGTCAAAATACATACTAGGGACTTTTTTGGAATTTTTCGAGGTCTTTTAATATTTTTTTGGAATGTTATAAGTTAGACAGTAACTAAAAGGCATGTTTTTTATTTTAAACAAATGCAAAAATGCAACAAAATAAAAAACTAAAAATATAGCGTGCAAGGGTACACTAACATGAGCTTATATCCATTTTTGCAAGATTTTTCAAGTTAATATGAGGCAAAAAATAAACGGACAAAGCATACCAAAATAAATGGCCTGGCAGGGGTATTTTTGCAATTAAAATATTTCTCAGGGGCCTCCATGCAAAAATTACAAAAGAAATACACATTTATTTTTATTTTCAGAGCCATTTTACAAATACTAAAACCCGACGGGGTTTAAATGCAAATTTCACGCGCCTCACGTGGGGACCGCACGTGAGGCACGGAGGGACTAAACTGCAAATATAAAAACTCCAGGGGGCGAAATGCAAATTATACAATTTATTTACAACGTGACTTTTTATTTTTAGCACTAAACTGTAAATACAAAAAGCGGGGGGAGGTGTTTGAAATTTACCCCCTAAGGCGCTTCATCCTACGACGTTGGGCGCGCCACTTATCCACGTGTCGAGCATCTGACGGTGGATACCGGTTCGTCGATGAAGGGTTCGGATTAGAAGCTCCTTGCGGATCTGACGGTTGGCACGTGTCTTCATCGGACGGCTCCTGTGCGATCTGGGCCGGGCCTCCTGATCTGACGACGTTGGAGCTCCCTGGAAGAACAGGGAAGAAGCCCGCGCCTGGCGAGCTTCGATCGAGAAGATTGGGCTCCTCCAGGGCTCTCCCGTGCGTCTGAGGGTGTCTGAATGTAGCTGGAGGCTTCCCGCGTCGATTGATGGTCTCATCATGGCTCCTGGAGGTCTGAATGGCTCGGACGAGGTCGATGAAGAACAAGACCTCCAGGAACCTCTTCCTGGCTTGAATCGAGCCCAGATGGGCCTCTTTCCTCGTTTGACCTGCATAGGAAGAACCGGGAGAGCGAGGGCGTCCTCCTCGACCCGGGGTTTTGAAGCTTTGTAGCGAAATGGAGTGAGGCGGAGGGGCTCCGGCGTACGGCGGAGGTGGAGCCCCGATTCGCGAAGACCAGAGGTCCTCGGTTGGTCTAAGGCGATGGATCGATGGAGAATGCGATAGGGATCGAAATGGGGTGCACGTGGCGGTTAGACACGGACGGGTTTACAGTGAAGAAGTCGCCGGAGCGGAGCTCCGGCGAACTTCGAATTTTTGATTTTAAGCTAAAGCGATTAACTAAAGACTAATCTAACAACTAGAATCAAAAGCTAGCATTAAAATCTAACTAAAAAGCGATAAAAAGGACATCTCTTATACCTGGGGGCCACCAGGGAGCAGGGCGGACGCTGGAGCTCCGCCACGACAAAATCCTCCTTCCTCCGGCCGATTTGAAGCGCTGGAACACCCCTCCTGTCATGAGGAACCTTCCAGGGACGAAATCAAGGCTTTAGGTTGGATTAAAATTGGCCAAATTTGAGGAAGGGGACGAAGCTACTTATTTATAGACATTGGCATGGTGCCTTATTGACCGGCGATTATTGCATAATCCAATGAGTATCGGGTCGATCCAAGTTATTGGCGGGCATCATGGATGATCAGAGATCAACTCTTGTGAAGGAAGCGAGCTCGATCGATGGACGGGATGGCCGTAAAAAGGGACGAAATCCGGGGAGTTGACAGTTCAGAGACGCCAGGGCTTGGATGGGACAGTTGACCAGGCGGTCAATAAGGGCTGGCGCCCCATTGGTCCACGTCGGCCGCAAGAAGACAAAATAAGAAATTTGAGTAGAAATTGATTTATTTAACCTATTAAATGATTTATTTAGAATTTCCTTAAAGAATAAAAAATGTGTATTTTTATGTAGTATTTATTTGTGATTTTTATTGAATTTTTTCGAAGTGTTTTATTATGGTTTTATTTTAATAAAGTGTATGTGTGTGTATTTACATGTATTTTGTATCTTTTAATTTTTTATTTGTCTATTTTATTTTATTATTTTATTGGCTAATTTTATAAATTTATAATTTATTTTTGTGAGTATATAGGTATTTTTATTTAATTTTTAGGAGTTTATTTACATTTTTAAATAAATAGGTATATATATATGTAGGTATACTTATAGGTTTTTTACCTATGTATTTTGTATACTTATTTTATTTAGTGTATTTTCTTGATTTTTATTTTGGATTTACATTTTTAATGAGTTATGTATAATATTTACATTATTATAAAAATATAAAAGAATAAAAGAATAAAAGAATAAAGTCCTTTTTATTTATATATAGATGGATAACATAGGTATTTTGTCTATGAATTTTATAGACTTATTTTATTTTATGAATTCTTTTTGGTTTTCTTTTACTTTTAATATGTACATGCATTATATACATTATTTACAAAATTCTAAAAATATAAAATTGTTACAATAATGAATAATGAATAAATGGAATATTTTAATCAGTCCTGTGTACAAAGAGGGTCAAAAACCTAACTTCTACAGATGAACTCCAAAAATTATGAAACCATTTTTATTAAATAGTTCATGGAAAGCTATATACAATTAAAGGTGAGTTTGGGTGATTTGGAGTTTTTATTTGCAAGATATGGGTCTGTGAAGTTGAGATTCTTGCTTTTTATTCTGTGTATAAAATGTACACTGAGTATTATTTTTACACAAACTCAATTTTGTATTTTTATTTACATTATTATCTACAACTTTCATGAACAAAGTTTCTTTATTTGATGAATAAATAATTATGTACAAAATAGGTGTCAAAAATGCATAAATAAATGAATAAATAAATAAGGTATTTATTGTATACTGGCCCTTATCTCCTCCTACTTTATTCCTTGTCGACCAATTCCATGCTGGCCTTGGTCTCGGGGTTTGGGTCATAAATTATCTTCAATATTTTATTCCTTTTTTCTTTTCTTCTCTTTATTCTATAATTTTGGCATTAAACACACACAGTATTTAATGTACAATTAATACAACGAATGATGAATACTATTATGTACAATTTGATGCTATTTACATGCATTTGCTGGGGTTTTTGAGGCCAAAATGATATAATAAAGGTGATGAAATGGAGATTCATCACCTCCCAAAGAGGCCGTGTCCATAGGACCACAAACATCCGAGTGAACCAACTGTAGAAGGTATCCCTTAACCTTGGATCTCGCTCTGTATGATGCGCTCATGCTCTTCCCAACCTCACATGCATCACAAGGAGACAAAGTGATGCCATTGTGGTAGGGGATCAACTCTCTCTTGCTCAAAAGCTGCAAGCCCTTCTGGCTCATGTGGCCAAGCCGACGGTGCCATAAATCTGAGTTATCTGCTTCACTTGCATGCAAACTGCCATCCATGACCTTCACTCTAGTCATGTAGAGTGTGTGACACAAGCTGCCTCTAGCCATGATGAGAGAACCCTTGCTAATCTTGCATTTGTTGTCGCCAAACTTTAGATGGTAACCTTCACTATCTAGCTGAGAACCAGATATAAGGCTAAGCCGCACATCAGGAACATGCCTCACATTCTGAAGAGTCATTGAGCACCCAACATCCGTCTGGATCGAGATGGTGCCCATGCCAATGATCTTAGAGTAACTTTCGTTACCCATCAAGACTCTCCCATAATCACCCCTAGTGTAGGTGGTGAAAAACTCCCTGTGTGGAGTCACATGATAGGATGCGGTCATGTCAACGACCCACTCCAAATCGCTCCCTGCGTGCAAACACTGGTCCTGGATGGTGAGAATCACCTCATATGCACTCTCATCTGCCACGACTGCAGCTACGTTGCCATCTTCCTTTTTCTGATCTTTCTTGGCTTCAGCTTGCTCTCTCTTCCAAACCCTGCAATCTCTCTTCCAGTGACCAGGCTTCTGGCAATGGTGACACTTTCCTCTATCCTTGGACTTGTCTCTGAATTTCTGCCTCTCATGTGACGCTCCTCTGCTGCTGGATCTTCCTCTCCTCTCAACTGCATACACATGTGAAGAGGAGGATGCCTCTCCCGAAGAGCGACGTCTAATCTCCTCATTGAGGAGACTGTCCTTGACCATAGCCATGGTCAACTTGCTATCCTTCGCAGAGTTGCTCACTGTGACTACTAGAGTCTCCCAACTGTCTGGCAGAGAACCCAACAAGAGAAGTGCCTGCAACTCGTCATCAAGTCTCAGACTCATGGATGTCAACTGGTTGATAATGCTTTGGAAGTCATTCAAGTGCTCCGCCACCTTGGTCCCGTCCTTGTATTTCAAGTTCACAAGCTTTCTAATCAAGAAAGCCTTGTTGGTTGCGGTCTTTTGGTCATAGAGCGCGGACAACTTGTACCACAACTCCTTTGCATTCGTCTCCTCAGCCACGTGATGAAAAATCGACATGTCAAGCCACTTCTGAATGGTCCCAATGGCCTTTCGGTTCAACTTTGTCCACTCGCCCGCGGACATATTCTCTGGCTTGGCGCTCTCTCCATCCACGGGATCGTGGAGGTCCTTGCAATACAAGATGTCTTCCATCTTGGCCTTCCAAATCTGTCAATTGCTGCTTGTAAGCTTGATCATTGTGCCTTCATCATCTTTGCCCATTTTTGCTCAACTCGAGCTCTGATACCACTTGTTGGGGATAATGAGGATGCAATCAACCAGGATATATCCCCTTAAACTGTCCTGCAGCAAAGATGGCACAACGCAATATATGTTCCCCACATGGGAACTCAAATGGAAACAATGATATCACAAGCAAGCAAGCAACCACACGAGACACAGATTTTATGTGGAAACCCTTACTCGATGTGAGTAAGGGAAAAATCATGGGGCAAGACCGGCAACGATTCCACTACGGTCAACGTGAAGTCAATGTTCTTCCCGGTTTTGTTGCTCACAAAACCGAGGTACAAGCCACACACAAATGGATAGCTCTTCTACAAGGAATAAACTATCCCTAGGTATCCAAAATACCAAATGTGCTCTAAATCCAAGAAGGATAAAATGACTCCCCTTGTGGGCTTACGGATGGAGTCCCAAACACGAAGGCTTCTTGAGGTCGTCCGCAACGACCTCCAATGGCTGCTCCTCTCGAGCACGCCCAAACAATGCTCCCACGTCCAACTCCAAGCCCTAGCCCCTGTGCCAAAAAACTCGAGCTGCTGCTGCTCTCGATCACGGCCTCTCTCTATCTCTCGTGGAGGAGGACGGAGAAGATGGGGTTCCCCAAGAACCCTTGCTGCTGGCTGCTGGAATGGAATGGTCGAATATGCCTTCGTTCGTGTTCTCTGGAATGTGAATAGGGCACTGCTCGAATGGGTTTGCAGTTCTCCCTGGAATCGGCTTCTCCCAATTGATGGAAAAGTTGCAGTAATGCCCCTGCCAAAGGGGCAAATATACTGCAGCCCAGTTGGGGCTGGAAGCAAAAAACCCAACATGAACAGCATCAATTGTTATAATCTTAATATCAAAATATATGGTAGTACATATTAAAATGTACACAAAATATCCAAATGCCATGCTGATGGGCCTCCGGAACTAGTCGCAACCAAAGTAGTGGTAGATTTGGGATTATAGACTAGGTGGGGCACATTGAATAAGAGGCATGTGTCAATACATTAGAAACTTTATACAAAGGGATGAAACGGATACAAACATATAGTATCTATTTGTATCCGCATTCATTAAATGAAGGATAGGAAAACACATTATTTTAATCTGACGAATAAGAATGCAAATACGTGTTGAAATTCAACATCTGCAGATACAAATGCAAAATTGATATCTTTAATTTTTGAAGAATATGCATATGAATTCAAATAATCAAATTTGGAAGATCCGAATACACACACACACACATATGGGATTTTTACACCCATAACACTGAGTAATTTCGCAATTACATCCATAACCCTGCATAATCGCGAATTACACGAGAAACCCTGAGTAATGCTTAACCTTTACATGACATAACCCTGTGTTAAGTGCCGTTTCGAATCTCCATTAACTTCGACGAAAAAAGTTAGTTATTGACAAGTTTGCCCTTCAAAATATTTTATATTTACAAAATGATGTTTCCCTCCCCTTTCTCCAGCTCCCTTCCATACGTGGATCTCCTCCCCTTCTCCTTCCTCCAGCCGCACGCCACCTGCAAGCTGGCGTCCCTCTGCCATTTGAAACCACACTCCGTTGACTTGCACTGAAAGCCCTGCGGGCATCTCCCAACCGCCGTTACCTCACCTCCTCGCCTTTAAGACGTCGTGCACCGGTCGAGAGATCCTTCCGAGCATCGCCTCCCCTCGAGCAGAGTGATGAATCTCGGATTCACCATTCTAAGTCTCATTAATCAAGCTCAAGTCCCTCAAAATCAACTACATTTCTGCATTTATTTCGCATAATTAGCATTCAGGCATGATTTCATAAGAATTGCATTTTAGCATTAATTTCGGCATAAAATAAGAAGCCAAAAATCCAAGCCAAAAATGACCTGTAAATAGCCTAACTTCCCCTATTTTTAACTCCTCCATGCTAACTCCAAATGTCACAAACCCTCCTCCACTGTGTACATATCACTAACAAGAATAAATAAAAAATAAAAAAAAATCACTAACCCTGTTAAGTGGACCAAAAACCCAAACCCTAGTTTCAGGATTTTCGGACTAAAAGCCACATATCTTCCCCATCCAGTATCCGATTTGATCCTACTCACTTTTGAACTAATGTACATTCAATTATCTTCAAAACAAGACCAAGTTCAAGTGAATCGGAGCTCGTATGTGAAAGTTGGGTTTTGGGCCTCTTTTGTATCTTTTCGCGGCTTTTCTGACCTATATTTTATGTATATATTTTATTAATTAATAAAAAATCCAAAAAATTAGAATTAGGTGCCTTTTATTTATCTTTGAGTTTTCCATATTTTTCCGGATTTTTTATCTTGTTTAAAAATGACAAAAAAATTAGAAAACCCAAAAATCTAGGTATTCTATGTATATGGGATACCCCAAAAATTCACTTTTCACATTTGATCGAATTTGGCTTTGATGTCTTCATGAAAGTTGTATATCTCGTCGAGACGAGCATTTTTCGTGAAGGAACTTTTTCGATCCGAGGTCATTTGATATTTCTTTTTGATTTTTTTAAAGGATTTTATTTTCGATTTATCTGGAGCTGACACGTGGCAGCCTCAGAGGCCGCCACGTGTCAGTGGTTTTTGGCCTTTTCTTTTCTTCGTTTTTCTAAAAAAAAAATTTAAAAAGCACCCGCACGTGCGACGCACGTGCCCCAGGCACGTGCTCCGCACGTGCGGCGCGCCCTTTCTCTTGCCCCGCCACGTGGCCAACTCGCGGCCGTTCGATCGGCCGCTGATCGAACGGCCAGCGCGCATCTCCCTCCTCCCAACGAACCCCGGTCTTTCCGCCTTCGCCACCGACCCCCCCGCAGCCGCCAACCTCCTTCGCTATCTTCGCACGCCGCCGCTCTCCTAAAATCCCGCAACCCATCACCGGCCTTCCCCCTATATAAACATCTCCGCCGACCCTAACCCCCTTTCATCCGCCGATTGCGCTCCATTACCGCCACCAGAGGTGACAGCTCCGCGTGGCCCTCGCCGGCGAGATCCGAGGGCCACGCCCCTCGTCGCAGCAGGCTACAGCCATTACTGCTCTGCTCCGGGATACCGTCGAGCCCCACGACCGACTTCTTCACCAACCACCGCCACCGCCTACGATTCCGCCTTCAACCATCGTCTTCTCCGACCGTCTTCAACACCTCCGCCGCATCGCCACAGGTCGCGTCCCAGCAACGACCTTCGTCATCGACATTCTCCGACCAACGCTTCATCTTCTCTGACAACTTGTCTCCGCTCTGCCGCTCCCGCTACCATCGACTCCTCCGCCCGGCTCGCCTCCGTCTTCAGCCAGGCCTCCGCCCCTTCCACCTCGCTCCGCCACGCCGCCGGGGGCCGACCCGAGACCCCCCACACACGTGCGAGGCACGTGCGCCCGGGGGGTACGTCAGGCTAACGTCACCCAGGTCACGTGCTTAGCACGTGACCGTGGGAAAATTGCGCAGAGCCCCTAGAATTCCTCTGATTTGCGCCTCAGCCCAACCAACCAGAGGCACGTGCAGGGCACGTGCCCCTCTGGTAAAATTGCAAAATCTCCCCCCTTGTTTAGGTAATTACTAGTAGGTCCCCGTCTGCACTTTTATTTTTATTTATTTTATTTAATTATATTGCACGTATACCCCTGTGTTCTCCAGTCATTTTAGAACTATTCTCCACATCATTTTATTTATTTAAAAATAGCATTTTGTTCATCTTTTAATCCTCTACATTTTGACATGCTGTGGACATTTTTGTGATTTACGGTTGATTAATAAATAATTGTTTTGTGGAAATTGGAATATTTTGCCCAATCTGTACTCTGAAATTCATAGTTAATTAACCGTTGTTCTAAAAATTCCCCAAAAATCAAATATCGTAGAGATTACTTTGATTAACATTGTGCCCAAAAATCATTGCATTTGCATGCATACTTTGCTCTGTAAAAATTATTTTGCATATTTCACTATTTTATTTTTAATAAGTATTAAATCCCACATTTTTAGAGTCTAGGATTTTTCTAAGATCCATTACCTAGTGATAGATCTTAGATAATTTTAGTTCTCGAAAATAAGAAGGTTTAATATTTATTAAAATTAAATATTGAAAATTAATTTGTTTGCACTTAAAAATTCATAAAAAATTCATATAGCATCTAAAAATTCCAAAAATATTACAGTGCACTCATTTCATCGTCATTTTCATTGTGGCCAAGTTTCGTATTTTTCTGACATTGTTTGATTGAAATTTACATTTTAGTCCCTAAAATAGGCCGAATTTGCATTTTGCATCTCATATTGCATTGAAAAATTCCAAAAAAAAGACCGCCTTGAAAACTGAACTAAAAATTGGATAGACACAACTCTAGGTTGTTCCTTTGCCTCCTTGTGATCGACCTTGGGACTTGCCCAAGTAAAATAAACATAAAAACCACTTGATTAGATTTGATTAAAAATTGTGGTTATTTCTTGACTGTTTCCGATCGCCGCCTACAACGAACAACTTTCATTAATTTCACGAATGAGCATTAAAAACAACTTCTTAACGCGGCTTTTGCGGACTCGTCAGATGGCGCCGTTGCCGGGGAGGCAAACGACTTAGTTTTTTGTTTTGAAAATTTTTGTTCGGTTTTCCGAATTCGGGTAGTCTGACCCCCGAATTTTTCACTGTAAATCCCATTTTATTTCTTGTATTTATTTTTCAGCATTTATTTCATTTATTTTATTTTTGATTATTTTCTGAGTCACTCTCTTGCACCCATCTCTCTTATTTTTATTGCGAGGTACCCAGCGCATGTGGAGCGGTTTTTCAAGGAACCGACGCATCTTCACCGACACCCGAAGAAAACGCAATTAAATTAAGATCGAGTCGAGTCGTGAGAGAGAGTAGAGTCTAGGTTTTTAATTTCTACACTTTTATTTCCTGCTCATTTATAGCGGTGTCCGTTTGGACTCTCGCGTGTGTACAAAGACATTGAACTTTATTTGTGGTGTGTCGTGGCCTGTTTCACTCTCCGGAGAGGGTGGGGCCCGACTTGAGTGGCGATTAGGATAGACCTGCACATACGGCTCTTAGAGCATTTTTTATTTTTGATTGTGCTCGTAGGATCTTAAGCCACACTACACTTTAACTGAGACGCACGTAGATCATTCAACTTAGCCAAATTTAATTCAATTCTTCCCCGCTAATAGAACTTTCTGCTTAGGTGCGGTTTTCATCGGCTTGCACGCATTTAGTATAAATTTTCAATTCTGTATTGCATCCCACATGGAGATTGCGAGGAGGCATTGTAAGTCTTCTAACTGAGCATTTATCATAAGTTTTCCGCGTGCATCGGCTTTTCCCGAATTCCTCTCTCTTGTTTTATCACATAAATCTAAAGGAAATTGGGACTGGACGATAGACGTGTATTTGTGTTCATCTAAATTCTACAGTGATCGCCTTAATAAAACTGGGATGCTAAATATAGCCGATCTAAAAAATCCATAAAATCAAGAATTTCTGCGGGAGAGCAACCCCGACATTGTTTGATTTTATCTTACAGCGAGGAGAGAGACGCACACTAGGATAGAGCCCAGCTCCAAACCTAACATCTCGTCTAAACGGCTTGCAAGATTGAATTTATCACCAACTAAAATTGAAAAGATAATAGCCGAACTCATACGGCTTCATTGTGTGAGTTGGTGAACCTGGGGTTTGAATTGTGTTTGCATTGGTGTGCGCGAACCGATTTCAAGATCAATAGCCGCACATTCGATAAAATTCTCTTGACTATCCCGTGCAATCACCTCTTCCCTCTCTTGATTTAAACCTCATAATGGAACTCTTGTCCAAAATCTCTCACAGATCCAAGCCCCCATTCCTCTCAAAAATGACGGAACACCCATCGGAATTATACTATGAAAATGAATTCGTGTCGGTTAGACCCAAAACACCTCCTCCAAGAAACTCTCAACCACCATCTCTTTTCACCAATCCGATAGGCTTCATGAACGACAACCCCTTCTTCAGACATGCTCCACCATACCAAGATCCGACCATTCATGATCAAAGAAATAAATTTTACTCGGATCAACTCCACATGACTGGACCATATGAGCAGCCGCCTTCCATGATTATTGAGGAGACATTTTCTGAAATTAATGATCATATATTGGATCTTCCAAGAAATTCTCCTCCCAGCACAAACGAGAGAATAGAAGATGAAATTATCGAACACACACCGACTGCGCCTATGATTGATCATGAATTGAATTTTGAGGAGGATATTTCGAGGATAAATAAGAAATTCAATTCAATAGAGGAGAGATTTCAAAAATTTACCGATCGATTCATCGCATTCTATGGTGGCCCGGACAGTAAGATGAATGAGGAACTAACTGGATCTGAGATTGAAAATTCTGAGGATATTCAGGGACCTATGGACAATTCTGAAAAAGACTATGTCGTTGACCCTCACCCTGAACACCAGAGCCCCTTTTCATCTGAAGAACATCCCACACCCCCACACCACCCAGAAAATACAAAAAAATGGAAATACTTGAAAATCACAAAAAATTGAAAATTCAGAAAATTTCATAAAAATTAAAACTGAAGATGATCTGAGGAATTTGGATCCGACGGCACGGGAAGCATTGAAAAAACGCTTGATATTTGAACTTCCCTTTATACAGGCCATTGAACACTTCCCCGACCTTAAAAGATTTATAACAGATAAATTAATGAACAAAAAGTCGGGCAGGATACGAACAAAGACTGAAAGACATATCTTGTCAATGGCCTCCTCCTTGATGTTGAGGAGAAAAACCTAGAGCCGCATAGTGAAGCGGTTGCCCAGATTTGACTGCAAAATCAAAGACACAATTTTCATCCATGTTCGGATTGATGATGATTCACCAATTAATATCCTCCCGACCTCTGTATTCCATGAACTCAAACTCGGACCGATTCAGAAGATACGAGAGATTGTACAATTAGCGGACCGATCGATAAAGCGGCCGAGAGGAATTATTTCTGTCATCATGAAATTCCAAGGTGCTCCGCTCAAGGTAGAATTCACGATCATTGATATTGAGCATCAAGGAGAATTCACCCAGTCTCCAATCATTCTCGGAAAGCCATTCTTGGCATTGGCCAAGGCGAGTATTGATTGTGAGACTCGGGAAATCAATTTCACAGCATTGGAAGCACTTAAAACCAACCCTATCTTTGAGGAACCACGATATTCTGAGGCAACCCACGCAGTCCCCGACAACTGTAACCATGAAACGGTAGAAGAGCCCTACCCCGCGTCCACACCTGAGGTAGCGGTTGTTGATGAGACTATTGGTTTAGACAATCTCCCCCCTGCTCCATTCCCAGCCGCTCTCACCATGGACAACCATGTAAATGAATCATATGATCCGGAGACTTATGCATGGGCACACCCTGGGTCAGCCTACTCCGACTACATGGATTACATCAACTCGACTCAGGAATGCACCAACATCGAATCAATAGAGAAAGAACATGCAGAGACTCTCCCCAATATTCAAATCCCCGAGGATCTCAAAATTGACAAATCTTTCTACTACGATCCAGAGACATATGCATGGTCACACCCTGGAGCAACATTCTCTGAATATCTTGACCAAATCATCCCAAACCGAGAGTGCTTAAACATTCGGGAGACTGAGAGCAAGCACGCAGACCAAGCACCGACCAAGGAGAATTTGAATGGCTATTCATCTGGATATTCAAGTGAACCGACACCTTCACGACGAAAGAAAAAGAAAGTCACCTTTGACCTGTCGGAAGAGGAATCAGTTGATGATCCCTCATCAGGTCCGGAAAAGATGGTTTACATGAGTGAAGTCTGTTCGGCAGCCCTAAAGCCATATCTTCGTAAGGATCCAAAATTCAATCCGCGTTGGACAACTCCCGTTCCTAACTACTACTCATCCAAAGCTGATGCTCCTGCATTCTTCAAGTACACTGGAATTCTTTCGTATGAGCTGACTGAGACCGGTGCTTATGAGCATTCATCCGAGGACAAACTGATTGACCCCAAGAAGGAACGAATTCTGAGAAAACAATTGAAAAAACAAAAAGACCAGAATACTTGGAGTATGCCCACTTTCAATTACTACTCCTCTGAGGATAATTCCGATGATGGATATCTTTCATCTGACTCAAACAATTCATCCACTATCTATCATAATTTGTCTGAGGATGACACTGACAATAGTTGGGAATCATATGCCTCATCTCTGACTCATCATTACGATCTCCCACCGCAGGCTCACAAAAAGATCAGCTGAAAACCGCCTTAATCATCGGCTACCCACCCTCCCTCCCGACCACATCGGTTCCCTTGTACAGCTTCTTCCTCTACTTAGGCCAAGGCCTAAGTATAGGGGGGACCGATGCCATCTGTATATATCATTCTTCTCCTGACTCCTAATCGCTCAATTTCCACCCTTCTTCCATATTTAGGCTGATCAGAGCCTAAGTATAGGGGGAACCGACATCCACCTGTAAATACTCTCTTCATTCACATATCCCGACCGCTTCATTTTTCTTTTCATTTTTTTCCTTTTTCCACTCCCTTACGCTTAGCCCGAGCTATGTCTTCTTTACGCTTCTTGTGCTCTGAGGACACAACACTCGCTAAGTATAGGGGGGTCTGTATACATACTTTGTATATATTTTACCCATATCTCGTACTTGCGCGTAAGTCTATATGTATTTACGGGGTGGGTATTAACTTGAAAAAAAAGGAGAAGGCTTCTTATTCCATTTTCTGCATAAAAAAATCCCTTGCATAAAAAAATGTGTCAGCATTTCACACCTGCACTTCATCCAACATCACATGCATCTGCATCTGTGAAAAGTCATTGGGTTCTGAACCGAGTTATGAACAGAAACCAAGAGTGGTCTGGACTTGACCTTAATCCACCTAATTTTCAGAGGAACTTCACCGAGAAATAGGATTTTAAGAGCTTCAGGTCTTTTTGACTTAATTCCTTAAGTTCCACATGACAATGTACAACGTTTGACTCTTAGTGTCTAACCTGGTCTCTTCATTCTGGGTACAACTCTGGAATAGGGAATTAATTCGCACTCTCGTACTATGCACTTAGCTCAACCCAAACGGGATGTTGGAAAACTGTGTGAGTCTCTTTTCTGGTAGCGTGGAAATCTAAAGACCGGAGTACGGGTTGAAATAAAGCTTCGGAAAAGGGATGGACGGCTGGGCACAATTTTTTCTAAGACCCCAAAAAATGTACGGAACAAAAAGATTCTATATCCGTAGGGGCACAACAAGATCCAAGCAGAACCACCAAAAATTCCAAATACAAAGAAGCATTCTACCAAATAAAAATCCGACCAAAAAGGTCCAAGCTTCCAGAACCTGCAGATCTTGGTGGAGACTCGGCTACACTGGCCATCTTCACAAGGAGAGGTGACTACACTGGCCACCCTCCAATTCTTTTCTCTTTATTCTATCTTCTCCCTCATTCGATTGTGAACACAGCACGACAGACCTTAGAAGGAAATACCTGACTCCCCGAGGACGAGTTACTGAAAAGGAGAGGATCACGGTAGTCTGGCATTCTGAATGGGAAGAGCTAAAACCCTTCACACACATGAGTCGGTTGTTCAATATTCATAGGGTATACTTTGGGAAGAGGATTGATCTAAGATGACTTCTGAGTCGAAACTGTGACAATGATGTGTAGAACTTGAGGGCTGTTGATTTTAAAATTCTAAGTCTCACAGAAGTTCCGCCACATTATTAATCCAAAGGTCGAGTTTAGTCTCACTTTCACCTTCAGTTCATGGTCTTGGTATGGAACCCAGTCTCATTTCACTTCATGGCATTTCTTTTTGATGCTCAGGGACGAGCATGGTTTAAGTATAGGGGGATGATGAATCTCGGATTCACCATTCTAAGTCTCATTAATTAAGCTCAAGTCCCTCAAAATCAACTACATTTCTGCATTTATTTCGCATAATTAGCATTCAGGCATGATTTCATAAGAATTGCATTTTAGCATTAATTTCGGCATAAAATAAGAAGCCAAAAATCCAAGCCAAAAATGACCTGTAAATAGCCTAACTTCCCCTATTTTTAACTCCTCCATGCTAACTCCGAATGTCACAAACCCACCTCCACTGTGTACATATCACTAACAAGAATAAATAAAAAATACAAAAAAAAATCACTAACCCTGTTAAGTGGACCAAAAACCCAAACCCTAGTTTCAGGATTTTCGGACTAAAAGCCACATATCTTCCCCATCCAGTGTTCGATTTGATCCTACTCACTTTTGAACTAATGTACATTCAATTATCTTCAAAACAAGACCAAGTTCAAGTGAATCGGAGCTCGTATGTGAAAGTTGGGTTTTGGGCCTCTTTTGTATCTTTTCACGGCTTTTCTGACCTATATTTTATGTATATATTTTATTAATTAATAAAAAATCCAAAAAATTAGAATTAGGTGCCTTTTATTTATCTTTGAGTTTTCCATATTTTTTCGGATTTTTTATCTTGTTTAAAAATGACAAAAAAATTAGAAAACCCAAAAATCTAGGTATTCTATGTACATGGGATACCCCAAAAATTCACTTTTCACATTTGACCGAATTTGGCTTTGATGTCTTCATGAAAGTTGTAGATCTCGTCGAGACGAGCATTTTTCGTGAAGGAACTTTTTCGATCCGAGGTCATTTGATATTTCTTTTTGTTTTTTTAAAGGGTTTTATTTTCGATTTATCTAGAGCTGACACGTGGCAGCCTCAGAGGCCGCCACGTGTCAGTGGTTTTTGGCCTTTTCTTTTCTTCGTTTTTCTAAAAAAAATTAAAAATTAAAAAGCACCCGCACGTGCTCCGCACGTGCCCCAGGCACGTGCTGCGCACGTGCGGCGCGCCCTTTCTCTTGCCCCGCCACGTGGCCAACTCGCGGCCGTTCGATCGGCCACTGATCGAACGGCCCGCGCGCATCTCCCTCCTCCCAACGAACCCCGGTCTTTCCGCCTTCGCCACTGACCCCCCCGCAGCCGCCAACCTCCTCCGCTATCTTCGCGCGCCGCCTCTCTCCTAAAATCCCGCAACCCATCACCGGCCTTCCCCCTATATAAACATCTCCGCCGACCCTAACCCCCTTTCATCCGCCGATTGCGCTCCATTACCGCCACCAGAGGTGACAGCTCCGCGTGGCCCTCGCCGGCAAGATCCGAGGGCCACGCCCCTCGTCGCAGCAGGCTACAGCCATTACTGCTCTGCTCCGGGATACCGTCGAGCCCCAGGACCGACTTCTTCACCAACCACCGCCACCGCCTACGACTCCGCCTTCAACCATCGTCTTCTCCGACCGTCTTCGACACCTCCGCCGCATCGCCACAGGTCGCGTCCCAGCAACGACCTTCGTCATCGACATTCTCCGACCAACGCTTCATCTTCTCCGACAACTCGTCTCCGCTCCGTCGCTCCCGCTACCATCGACTCCTCCGCCCGGCTCGCCTCCGTCTTCAGCCGGGCCTCCGCCCCTTCCACCTCGCTCCGCCACGCCGCCGGGGGTCGACCCGAGACCCCCCACGCACGTGCGAGGCACGTGCGCCCGGGGGGTACGTCAGGCTAACGTCACCCAGGTCACGTGCTAAGCACGTGACCGTGGGAAAATTGCGCAGAGCCCCTAGAATTCCTCTGATTTGCGCCTCAGCCCAACCAACCAGAGGCACGTGCAGGGCACGTGCCCCTCTGGTAAAATTGCAAAATCTCCCCCCTTGTTTAGGTAATTACTAGTAGGTCCCCGTCTGCACTTTTATTTTTATTTATTTTATTTAATTATATTGCACATATACCCCTGTGTTCTCCAGTCATTTTAGAACTATTCTCCACATCATTTTATTTATTTAAAAATATCATTTTGTTCATCTTTTAATCCTCTACATTTTGACATGCTGTGGACATTTTTGTGATTTACGGTTGATTAATAAATAATTGTTTTGTGGAAATTGGAATATTTTGCCCAATCTGTGCTCTGAAATTCATAGTTAATTAACCGTTGTTTTAAAAATTCTCCAAAAATCAAATATCGTAGAGATTACTTTGATTAACATTGTGCCCAAAAATCATTGCATTTGCATGCATACTTTGCTCTGTAAAAATCATTTTGCATATTTCACTATTTTATTTTTAATAGGTATTAAATTCCACATTTTTAGAGTCTAGGATTTTTCTAAGATCCATTACCTAGTGATAGATCTTAGATAATTTTAGTTCTCGAAAATAAGAAGGTTTAATATTTATTAAAATTAAATATTGAAAATTAATTTGTTTGCACTTTAAAAATCATAAAAAATTCATATAGCATCTAAAAATTCCAAAAATATTACAGTGCACTCATTTCATCGTCATTTTCATTGTGGCCAAGTTTCGTATTTTTCGGACATCGTTTGATTGAAATTTACATTTTAGTCCCTAAAATAGGTCGAATTTGCATTTTGCATCTCATATTGCATTGAAAAATTCCAAAAAAAAGACCGCCTTGAAAACTGAACTAAAAATTGGATAGACACAACTCTAGGTTGTTCCTTTGCCTCCTTGTGATTGACCTTGGGACTTGTCCAAGTAAAATAAACATAAAAACCACTTGATTAGATTTGATTAAAAATTGTGGTTATTTCTCGACTGTTTCCGATCGCCGCCTACAACGAACAACTTTCATTAATTTCACGAACGAGCATTAAAAACAACTTCTTAACGCGGCTTTTGCGGACCCGTCACAGAGCACCCCCTCCCCATACGGAGTTCCACCTGGTCGCAGCGCCACCCCCCGAGAACCCCTCCCCCCGCCCGCCCGTAGAGCCAACCTCCTGGAAGCACCCTCGCCCCGAGTCCCACTTGGTCGAGAGCCCTTCCCGAGCGGCGCCGCCCCTGCCTCACTCACTTCCCAGCTAGCTTGAGACTCTGGATGAACTGCTCGCGCAGACCCCCCCCCCCCCCCCCCCCCCCCCCCTACTTCCAACCCGAGCAGAGAAGCCCCCCAGATATTCTGACACACTTCGAACGAAATTTATATATCTATCTCGTGCAGGATGACTCCATGTTTGAGGTTTTTACAAAAGAGAATATATAATCCGCTGCCGACGGCGTTTTTTTAGTCATGCAAAAGATGAAGAAGAAATGATGAACATACCAAGGTTACAATTACGAACTGCAGCATGCAGAATCGATCGGCAATAAGGACCTCTGTTACCGGGGGGAAAGGGAAGTCGACCAAAATGGAGACAATGTTCCTCCGCCCTCCTACAGCTGCCACGTAAAAAGCAAACTCCCCAGCTTCATTCACAATCATCGACAGCTCCCCGTGGATTTCCAGCATCAACCTATACCAGCTTATCATGCCCTCCAGCTGCAGCTATGCTCAACGTTGTGTTGCCTTCATCGTCCTTAGCCTTCAGGAGCTCTAACACCTCGTTCTTCTCTCGCATGTGCGGTTCTGTGAAAGGGACGAGCACCGACTCAGCAAAACCAATCACTTCAGGACTGGAGGATGCTGTTGCGTAGTGCAACGGCGCCTCGCCCTTGTTGTTCGTTGCCTTTTACGTCAGCAAGTCATCTCTACATTTGGGAGAAGATCTCTTGTGCAAGCTAGACATGGCAATACAAGAGGGCCAGGTGGAGGATGGTGTTGCCATGAGGAGTTACTCGAGAGATATCTGTTTTCTTCAACCAGTAGCCTCAGTTCTCTCCTTCTTCATGATTTCACTGCCGCAAGCAAGCGCGGATCCATATTTTTAGCACCGCAGCTCCTCCCGTCGATGGAGGCTCCCTGCTCGACTAGGTTTCATTGGTAGATTGGTTTTGGGTGCACTGCAGCATCCCAGCCGACCTGGTCAAGGCTTTGGAGGATTTTTTTTTCCAAATTTTTTTTATTTAGGGTAATCCTAAACGTTCATTGATAGATTGGTTAGATTAACTCACCTATATGATTGAGTTAACGTTTAAAAATAACAGAGGGTTATGGGTGTGAGGCGAAGTGACTATTCAAGGTTTCTCATGTAATTCACGATTATGCGAGGTTATGAATGTTATTGCGAAATTACTCAGGGTTATGGGTTTAAAAATCTCTATATATATTAGGAGAATACGAATATGGACACAAATACGAACAAGAATTCAAATGTTCATGTATTGGAGGATATCAACAAATATGGTATGATTATAATAAGTATGATGTGTTTTATTTTGATATGTACTTATTTTTTAAGTTGTTTATCTCTATAAAAAGTGTTAATGTACTTGATATATATTGGAGTTTGTTATGAATCTATAATAAGCATGCATTTGTTAAGTCAATTAGGAAACATCAATCATTTATGAAAGTTCGTATTCATTTGTTAATTACATGTATCCATATTATCAATAACCATTAGCAATGTTACATGCACTTGGAATTGGAGCTCCTAATCGAGATAGATGTCGGTGGAGAACCGGACCACAAGGGAGACATGTGATGGGTACTTGAAGGAGTTGGGGGCACAATGGGCCATCACTTCATGTATGCTATGAGCGTCATCAGGACCGGGGACATGATGGGATGGGAACCGAAGCTAGCATGCAATGGAGATGATCAACCAATCCAAGAGGGAAGCGGGGCACCATGGTTTCAATGGGAGGGAATTTATCGATTCAATGGGGCTGTCCCGCCTTATTTTCTGATATTTTTTTTCAAAAGTAAAGCCGTGTATTTTCATCATTATATCCCTTTAATATGCCATTCCAATTTTGTCAGAAACATAGACTCATATGCCCTTCATCTTGAACAGGTCGATTACAACAATTTTAAGACTGTTAAAATTACATGTTCTAGATGGAAGGCATGTGAGTCTCTTTTTCCGACAAAATTGGAATGATATATTAAAGAGATATAGTGATGACAATACATGATTTTATTTTTGAAATAAATAAATGACTGAAAATGGGGCGAAGCCAGACATGTAGGGGCAACCTCATTTATATGTGTGTGTGTGCGCGCGCGCGCGTGTGTGTGTGCGCGCGCGTGTGCGTGTGTGCACGTGTGCGTGCATGCGTGTATGCATGCATGTGTGTGTGAAATGGGGCTACCCCTCTCCATTTTTCTGTAGATTTTTTTATTTTTTTGCAAAATGTCACAATGTATATCCATCTATACATCCCTCGTGTGCGTGTGTTGGTGTGTGAAATGGGGCTACCCTTGCCATTTTTCCGTATTTTTTTATTTTTTTTTGCAAAATGTCACAATGTATATCCATCTATATATCCCTTCAATGTGTCATTCCAATTTCATCAGAAATAGGGACTCATGTGCCCTCTGATGAATCCACATTTCATCATCTTTATTCTATCATTTTGGCCTCAAAAACCCTAGCAAATGCCTGTAAATACCCTTAATTACATCATATTAGCATGCATGCATGTACATGTAATTAGTGTATAAAATACTGTAATTAAAGCCAAAATTATAGAATAAATAAAAGAAAAGAAAAAGAATAAAATATTGTAAATATTTTATGACCCAAACCCCGAGACCTAAGCATCTTGATGAATAGGTCGACAAGGAATAAGGTAGGGGGAGATAAGGGCCAAATACAGTCCAAATACCTATACCTTTTAATTCATTCTTTATTCATTTTGGGGCCTATTTTTGGTTCCACTTTTTATACCTCAAATAAAGAAACTTTGTACATGAAAGTTGTAGATGATTTTATAAAGAAAAATAAAAAATTGATTTCATTCAAAAATAATACACAGATAAAAAGTTATGGTCTGAATAAAAATCCAGAATCCCAACTTCCCAGACCCGTATCTCATAGATAAAAACTCCAAATGCAGCAAACTCACCTTTAATTGTATATAGAATAAAATAAGCTATTTAATGGCAGTAGTTTTGCATTTGGTGGAGCTACGGTTTGAAAGTTGAGTTTTGGACCCACATTGTATACATGTACAAATTAAAATATTTAATTTATTACTAATTTATTATTTTTGTATTTTTATATTTTTATATTTTTATAATTATGTAAATATTACTTATAATATATATGCACATTAAAATCAGAATAAAAATGCAAATAAAACTCAAAATAAAAATACATGTATATAATACATAGGTATACTATCTCTACTTATACATGTATAATATCTATTTATATATTATTAAATATACAAAACGATTCAAAAAAATAAAACAAAAATATATTTGTGTGTATAAAAGTATTTTATAATTTTATAAAATAATAAACATAATTAAAAAAATTAAAAATACCAAAATAAAAATAAATTAATAAAATATATAGACATTATACCTATATAAGCTTTAAAAAGCAACTTGAAAAATATGCCTCATAAAAATAATTAAAAATCATAATAAAATAATTTATAAAATAATAAACACTTTTTATTTTATAACCTAAATAAAATAATATTATTTACTATTTTAAAATGAATTTTTAAATCTTTTTTAGGACCTTTTTCCTGGTTGGTCCACATGGACCAACCAGGGGGCCAGGAGAGTTGACCTTGGGTCAACTCTCTGACTCTAGGTCCTGTAGGCCGTCAGAACGGGTTTTGACCCATTTTCAATATTTTTTGGGGCCGTTCCTTTCATCAACTTGTGACGCTTCCTTCATGAAAGTTTTTCCTTGATCGACGATCTTACACGCCCAAGGCTCTCCTTGGGCTGTGGATCTCTGTATCGAGTTGCACGCCTTGATTTGCGAGCCGCCAAAACCATCTTTCAAAATGCCATCCATCCTTCCCTTCCACTTTTGAACCGCCTTTGGCCAGAGCCAAAACCTCCGAGGGCTTGTTGCTGGATCCTCTGTGACAAAGGGTTGATCCTCGACCTTGTCGAGGTGCATCGCTAGCTCGGCGGCGTGATTCCACCCCATCTTCAGCCAACTGGCCGTGAGGTTCTATCTCGCGGCAAATAGCCACTCGAGGTCGTGTTCTTTGCCTTTTTATTAGTTGTTTAGCTAGCTGTCACTCTTAGGTTTTAATTCGTGGCTTTACTAGGTAGTTTAATCGATTATTCGACATTCACCGACCACCTCGTCGGAGCTTGCTCCGGCGAGATTTTACCTGCGCCATACGCCACCCATTCGACTCGTGCTAGCTCTGGGAACCTCTACTGTTGTTGTGCGTGTATTTCGCAGGTCCCAGGTGCTGAGAGATCCCCTTCTGGGGTCGTTTTTGCCAGAGGATGAGATACTTGGATCTACCTCCAGCCCCTAACCTCGCGGCGGTGCGTCGGGGCTCCTCCGCCCATTTTGGCGTCGCTGCTGAGTCGGGGATTCTTCCAGGGACGTCAGGGACATTTTTGCGTAGCCAAGGAGCTTCAGGAGCGGAGATGCGAGCTCGGAGAAGATCGCCCAGGCACCTGTTCTTCCCGGTTCATCCATCGGGCGTCTCAGCCGTTGATTCCGCCGAGTTCTTGCTGCAGTACACCAACCGTCAGATCTTCTGGGCCCTTGACCGTCAGATCCCATCATGGGATTTAATCTCGGTCGTTATAATCGAAGGGGTACGGGGCCTCGGATCGCTACCACGTGTCACGCGCAATCTCAACCGCTGTCGGATCGCCCCTCGTAGCTGTGTATTTTGCGAACTTTGGCCCAGCAATTTTGTAATAGTTTATTAATCCGTAAACTTTCATAGGCCGCTTGTTAATTGTGTAATTTTTGCTATTCATCCCCCCGTAGTTTGGACAATTACTCTGGAGTCCCCTCCAGGCGCGTGCTTCGCACGTGGCCCTGGCATTTTTGTAGGCGACCCCAGAAGGTTTTTCTAATTAGGCATTAGTCCTAGAACTTTTAATTACAGTATTAGATTTCTGGTATTTTGCAATTGTGCCCCTAGGCTTTTCGATAATTCCAGTTGTGCCCCTGCTAGTGTCAGGTCACGTGTCTCAAGCACGTGCTCTCTAGCATTTTTGCAGGCGCAACCTTACACCTTTAAGTATTTGCATTTGGTCCAGAGACTTTTTACTTAAGCTATAAAGTTTGTGTGAAAATTGCGCAGAGGCCCTACAACGTTTGACTATTTACATAAATACCCCTGCCTGGTTGTGCATTTTTGTGCATTTGTCTTATTTATTTGGAGCATCATTTCAATTCCAAAATTTCTCAGAAATTTAAGTTAAGCTCCTGTTAACTTGCATTTGCATGCCATATTTTTGCATTTTCATTTTATTGCATTTTAGCATTTATTAAAAATAAAAAACTTGCCATTTCAGTATTGTCTAGCTTAGAAAATACCAAAAAAATACTAAAACACCTAGAAAAATTCCAAAAAAATCACCTACTATCTATTTTAGTCTATTTTAGTGTCAGTCCAAAAATCACTAGAAATTATAAAAGAAAAACCTTAAAAATTTGAAAATACCTAAAAACTTCCAAAATATATAAAAAATTCTAGAAAAACCCAAAAAATATAAACTCAGTTCATGTATCTTCCTTATTTTATTCTCTTTGTTTTAAATCTAATTTGGGAAAATTTTGAGATCATCTGATATTTTTCCTTCCCATTTTAGTCTCGACCAGATTGTTAATTCACTGTTTTCTTTATTTCAATTTTTAAAAATACCAAAAACATTTTGAAAAACCCCTAAAAATCATAAAAATAGTAAAAATATATAAAAATACCAAAAATATTTTATCTCTAAATTTTTGAGCATTTTTGTGTATTTTTATAAATATTCTATCCTCTCTTTTATTATATAATTTATATATTCCAATATTGAAAAAGAAAAAATATATAAATTATAAAAATAAAAAATCAGAAAATTAAAAATCAAAATACAAAATTGAAAATTAAATAAAAAAATTAAAAATTAAAAAACCCACAAAAATTTGCATTGCATAGTGTAGACAACACACTTCACATTCACACACACACACACACACACACACACACACACACACACACACACACACACACACACACACACACACACACACACACACACACACACACACCTGTTTGATCTACCCTGTCTTGCTCCCTATGTTCGAACTCTCTGCATACTTGATCCTATACACCTTGTTTGTAGAGTTAAAAATAAATTTTAGCTCCACCATTTGCTTGTCACTGCTTGATATCTATTGTGTGGGTTAATTGTTGATTTTATACGAGATTCATTTGAGGGTCGCCACAACGACGGTTGTCTCCGCCTTGTGTGAGACACTACTTTAGACCCCGTGAATTTCGTGAAAAATCACCCTCCATCTAGAACATGTAATTTCAACGGTCTAAACATTGTTGTAATCGACCTGTTCTAGATGGATGACATAGGAGTTTCAGTATCTGAGGAAATTCAAATGGTATATTGAAAGGATATATAGATGAATAGACATGATTATATTTTGTAAAAAATAAAAAATGCGGAAACATGACGTGGGGGTAGCCCAATCATACCCATATATACAACTAGAAAGTTCTTTTTCTAAAATCTGAATTCAAATTTTTTAGCTGGTAGATCTAAAAGTAAGAATTGCCACTATTACGTGTATGATACTAAATTAAGTTGGAATAAGCACATTGGTCAAATAATATGATCAAATAACTGAATCAAGACCATTATACTTAGTTATTAATTAAAGAAAAATATTTATTAAGATACATAATCTAATATATAACTATTTTTTAATAATTGTACTATTTTGACATGAAACTTGTGATTGATATAAAACATCGATTTTGTTATTGAGATCTGATTCTATCTTCAGAGATTTCTTGAGATATCTTCTTACAAAGTTTCGTTATAACATCTATAGCATCCTATGGCTTAGGTGGGATGTTTATTCACTAGGATACTGACTTATTCTACAATTTTAAGTCATGGATTAATTGTGTAACTGGTGATGAGTCTAAAGTAGTTGATACCATCTTCTGCAAAGATAAAGAGTGCCATACAATCTATTGAAGAAACAAAACCTTTATTTTCTATTTATTTCAGGCCAAACCTGCTTCAGAGACTAGTAAGTATAATTATTCCTTTTAGTATATAGATTTGATTGGGTTGTCCCTGCATCATTTATCTGTATTTTTTTTGCAAAATATAATCATGTATATTCATCTATATATCTCTCTCCAATATATCTTTTGAATTTCGTCAAAAATAGAGACCCATGTGCCCTCCATCTAGAACAAGTCAATTACAATAATGTTCAGACCATTAAAATTACATGTTCTAGATGGAGGATATAGGAGTCTCTGTTTCTGAAGAAACTGGAAAGACATATTAGAGAATAATATAGATGAACATAAACTGTGACATTTTGCAAAAAAAAATAAAAAAATGCAGGAAAATGGCATGGGTGCGGCCCCATTTTTCATATATATATATATATATATATATATATATATATAGTGAAACTATCCAATGAGCCATGTACCCATTAGAGTCGTAGTGAGCACACTCATTTTTTACCAATATTTTCTATCATTTTGAGTACAATGCTTATTTATTTACAATTATTGTATCATATTCTTAATATTAGTAACTATTTTCTTATAAAGAAAACCTTAGATTTGCAAGAAATAGTCATTAGTAAGAATAAAAATGACATTAATAATACGAATAATAATACAATCATTTTGTATGAATTTAAGATTTTTTTTCTAAAAATAGTTACTAGTAGTAAGAATATGATATAATACTTGTAAAAAAATAACTATTATGCTCATAATGATAGAAAATATTAGTAAAAATGAGTAGGCTCATTACAACTCTAATGGACATAGGGCTTTTGGATAATTTCCGTATGTGTGTTTGTGTGTGTGTGTGTTAAATGAGGCTACACCTTGGGAGTAGCCAATTGGCTACTCACGCCCCCATTTTCCCCCATTTTTTATTTTTTTTTGAAAATAAAAAATATGTATATTCACCACTATACCCCCTAACATGTCATTCCAATTTCGTCAGAAACATAGACTTCTATGCCCTCCATATGAAGGGGTCAATTTCAGCAATTCTGAGACCGTTAAAATTTGATAGTCTTGATGAAGGGCAAAGAAGTCTCGAATTAAGTCGAATTTTTAATGACACCATGATGACATATTATGATCTAAATTCCAATATGTTTCATTTCGGAAAAAAAAATACATGGGAAAAGGGGTGGGAGCACGTAAGTTGGCTACACCCATAGAGCATACTCCTTTTTTCCCTATATATATATATATAAGGATCCTTCCAATGTGATAGACCTGTCCTAGATGTATGGAAAGCCAACCATGTCATCCGGCTCTTTATCCAAAAGGGTATTTTAGTCAATGTGTTTTCATTTTGGATTTGAATTTCGTTTTGAATTTAAATTTTATTTAATCATTTCATTTTACCATGCCCGCCTGAGTTGGCATTTTTTTTGTTTCCATTTATGTGATGAGATTTCGCCAACGTGACATCATTTTCACGCTATACAGAATGGCAGAATTCTTTGTAAAATATTCATTGCCATTGTAAGATTGTAACCTGCTTTGTAAAATAAAATCAAAGTTAGTAATACTTTTATTATTGTAATTTTAAATGAGGCAATGCCTTTGTAAAAGTTCATGCTTATTTTATAATATTCGTATGGACATCTGCAAAAAAATAGATGGTTAGTAATTCAACAATTATTAAGTACAAAGAGAAAAATGTAAAAAAAATTGAGGTTTGTAAAAAAAACTAAGATTGTTGTTGATAAAGGAAATGCTAAATGTAAAAAATAATCTGCTATGGTAAAGACGACTTGAGATTCGTAAGAAACAGTCTGATATTGCAAAAAAATATCTGAGATTGTAAAAAAAGATATGAGATTGTTAGAAATTTATAAAAGAAAAAGTAAATGTAAAAAATTGAGATTGTAAAAACGACTTACGAATTTGTAAAAAAATGCCTGACATTGTAAAAAAAGATCAAGGATTGTAAAAAACGATCTTATATTGTATAAACTGATCACACCCTCCTTTGCCAGCATCTCTCCTCCACATGCACCTCCTCCGCACTTCTCCTCCACGACCCACCTCCTCCACGTACACCCTCCTCGCGCACTCTCCTTCACCCTTCTCCACGATTCACCTCCTCCACGTGTAACCACTATCATCGCGCGATGCAACCTCCATTGCCTGCAAGAAAAGAATCATGGAGAACTCATTTTCTTTTCTCATGATCTGAAGGTCAAAGAAACAACACACCGCCACTGGAAGAAACCGTTGACGTCCATATCCATCGCTGGAAGAGCAACACGTTGTATCCATCGACCGGCGGTTTCTCTCTATCGTCGTTGCATGCCATCACCAACGTGCAATAGTCCCCACCTCGTCTGCTGCCATTAATCGAGATAGAGAGAGAGAGAGAGATTGTTATGGAGATTATTTAGGAGATATTTGTTGCATTCTGAATATAGAATATGTCAAAAAGACCATAATGGATTTTTTCAACATTTAAAATATAGATAATGAACTGTAATCATCAGATTGATTATGAATGGATACGATGGTTGGCTTTCCACACATCCAGGAAAGGATCGTCTTATCTGAAGTTTTCTCATATATATTTGTGTGTGTGTGTATGTTCAATGGGGTTTCCTGTTGGCTGCCCCATCCATTTTTCGGTATTATTTATTTTTTATTTTAAAATAAAGCTATATATTTTCATCACTATATCCCTCTAATATGTCATTCCAAATTCGTCAGAAACAAAGACTCATATACCCTTCATCTAGAACACGTCGATTATAACAATTCCAAGACCGTTAAAATTACATGCTCTACATGAAAGGCATACAAGTCTTTATTTCTTCAGAAATTGGAATGACATATTAGAGGGGTATAGTAATGAAAATACATGGCTTTGTTTTTAAAAAAATTAAAAAATACCGAAAAATGGAGCGGTATATATATGTGATGAATTTTAATCTGATGTCAATTCAACATGGACATCGACGATCAACATACGGAGGGGATGTATATTGAGACGTGATGTGTCTCTCTTTTTTCAGTGTAAATAAAAAAATCAAGTGGGATTTGTATATGTAAGGATATTAACAGGAAAGATAGTCCCCGATACAAATGTGTTTTGCGTACGTGGATTAAACATGAGACAAGGTTGAATTGCAACATCCTCAGGGCCTGTTTGGTTGCTGGGTTGGACAGGGTTGGGTTGGGCTGGGTTGGGGTGGGTGAATAGTAATCTGTGAGGAGGAAGTACCCCTGTGAATAGTAACCAGGGTTGGGCCAACCCTGCCCAACCCTGCAACCAAACAGGCCCTCAGAGTCTGTTTGGTAATTGGGTTAGGTTGGAGTAACATGGTTTGAATAATAGCTATTTGTATGGTTGGAGAGGGTTGGAATGGGAATGTGATGTGATGTCACATTGATTTGTGATGATTTCAACCCATGAATGCAAAGGGATAAATCAGGTTAACCCGGAGTACTCTGATAACCAAACAAGCCCTTAAGGCTTTGATTTGCTCTATTTTGATTGCCTCCATGAAGAGACAAACAAATAATTGGAGCAACAAGGGGACACGACATTTGAAAACAACTGAAAATGGAAAGCATTCCGGTCATAGACGGAATCAAACGGTCCAAACACTATATATGTATGTATGTATGTATAAACATATGTATATGTGTGTGTATATGCATGTATGTACTTATACACATATACATTTATGTACACATGTGTACGTATTCTTATGTGTGTAAGAGAGAGAGTCACTTCTATAAGTATTAAAATCATTTTGAAAAAAAATATTTTTTTATTTTATAAATCGCATACCATCTTCTTCATGAAAATTAAAATAATATTTTTAGCAAGAATATGATATAATATTTGAAAAACAATATATAGTCTACTCAAAATGGACAAAAATACTTGTAGAAAATGAGGGTATTCATTACAATCTTAATGAGCCCTAAGCTCATCGAAAAATTTCCCTATATATACATATATAAGGCATCCTTCAAATGAGGTGAGACCTTATCATACTAGTTGAAAGCCACTACTTTTACTTTTAACTGGTACAATTTTTTCCTCATTTAAATAACATTCTCGGTGTGTTGATATACAAAATCAAGATATGCACTGAGAATTATCGACCCATTAGTTCAATTAATTTCATAATCAGATTTCTATCCAAGATTTTGGCAAATTGGTGGGCCCCAATGCTCGAAAAAGCCTGTTGAATGCGAAAATCGAGAGGTCATGTCGGTTCACAAGGCGAACCAACAGTCGCTGAGTTGACCTCCAACGAAATCCGCAATTCAAACAACAATTAACCCACAACATTCAAATAAAGCAATGAAGGTGTATGTGGAGTTAAAATTTATTATAACTCTACAACAAAGATGTGTATAGGTGCAAGTATGTGTAGAGATCAAACACAGGGAGCAGAAAGGATAGATCGGGGCAAAATTGCTCAAAATGTGTGTGAATGTGATCAAGTGTCTACTATGTTATTTTTTTGTGGGTTTTTAATTTTATATATTTTTTATTTAATTTTTATTTTTTATATTTTTGTATTTTGATTTTTAATTTTCTGATTTTATATTTTCTTTTTATATTTTATATTTTTATGTGTTCTTTTTTTAATATTGGAATATATATACAATATAAGAGAGAGAGAGGTATAGAGTATTTGTAAAACTAGGTAAAAATACTCAAAAATTAAGAAATAAAATGTTTTTGGCTTTTTTATAATTTTATGATGTTTTTGTGATTTTCTATATTTTTTATGATTTTTTTTGGGTATTTTTAAAGGTCAAAATACAAGAAACATGGAATAAAAGGGCTGGCCGAAATTAAAATGGGAATGAAAAATAGCAGACAATATCAAAAATTTCCCAAATTAATTTTAAATTAAAGATAACAAAACAAAGAAAATTCAGGAAAAGAAAACACAATTTTTGGATTTTTTTATGGATTTTATAAATTTTTATGAAGGTTTTTAGAGTTTTTATATTTTTAGGAGTTTTCTTTTATAATTTTTAATGATTTTTGTTCTGAAATTAAAACACGCTAAAATATGCAAAATATATTTTTTGGGATTTTTCTGGAGTGTTTTTATATTTTTTTATGGATTTTATGAGCTAGACAGTAGATAAAATGCATATTTTTGATTTTTAATAAATATAAAAAAGCAATAAAGATAAAATGCAAAAATATGGTGTGAAAGAGTGATGCAACAGGAGCTTAAATAATTTTTTGTAGAATTTTTGGGCTTTTAGAAATGCATGCAAAAATTACTAGAAGCATAAGGAAACTACACACGGCCAGGGGTATTTATGGAATATTCAGGAAAATCAGAGGCCTACACGCAATTTTCCAACAAACTTTATAACTAAATAAGATAGTTTCTGGACCAAACGCAAATACTTAAAGGTGCAAGGTTGCGCCTGCAAAAACGCCAGAGAGCATATGCTTGAGACACGTGACCTGGCAGGGGCACAACTGGAATTACCGAAAAGCCTAGGGGCACGATTGCAAAATGTCCAGAAACTTCGAACTGCACATGAAAGTTTAGAGATTGAAAATGCAAATAAAAAAAACCCGAGAGACCCTTGCAAAATTGCCAAGTCACATGCGTGAAGCACGTGACCTGGCGGGGACCTCGATGTAATATAATGAAACCCGGGGGTTCTATATGCAAAGTTCGCAAAGTTATATAACAACAGATGAATGTTATAGAGCTAAGTAATAATTACAAAAAGTCGCTGGGTGTGGATGCAAAATACCCAACTTAGTGCGTTGATGAACGGCGGGATCCGCCTCACTAATACACGTGGCGCCCTCACGGCTCACGATGCCCCTTCGCATGTGCGGCCACGATTAGAAGAGCTTGAATGATCGAACGGTTGAACACCAGAAGATCTGACGGCGCCTGTCGCGCTCCAAGAACGAGCGGAGATCGGACGACCTCGGGGTATGGAGGATGAACACGTGAAGAACCGACCTTCAACGACCTTCAATCTGCAAAATCTCAGTACTCCGAGGTGCACGACCCCTTCTAATGGCTTCTCCAAGTTACTGGAAGTATCCTCGAGAGGACAGTGCCCTCAAAATGGCCGGAGAGCGGCCGGGACACCGCCGCGTCGTCGACGTAGGAGGACGACTCCAGCTGACCTGAACTACAGCAAAAACAACCTCCCAGGAGAGTCCTTGGCACCTGGGACCCTGCACAATGAACACACAATAGCAGGAAGGGTTCCAAAGCAAAAGGAGGGAGAATGGGCGGCGCTTGATGTGAATAGATGCTCGCTGGAGCAAGCTCTGGCGAGGTGGTTTCGTGGATGATCTGATGGAAGCGAGGTGAAATGGAACGTATGGGATGGTTTCTACAACTACTGGGAGCGAAAATATGCAAGAAAACACAAGAAAAACACAAGGAAATGGACCTCAAAGGCTGGAAGCCCAAGGTTGACCTCATGGCGGCGCAACCGCCGGAGATGGGTTGGAACACACTTCCGACCTTAGCCACACCTCGACGAAGATGCTGGGTCAACCCTCTGTCACCGGGGACACACGGCGAATGCTCGGAGGTCTTGGCTTCGGCCAAAAAATGGTTCAAAGATGGAAGGGAGGACTGGGGGTTGTTTTGAATGGTTGACGAACGCGGCTCGCAAATCGAGAGATCTGGAGCGCTGCAGTGATCCATAGCCCAAGAAGAACATGGGGCGAATAAGAGGGATGGAAGAGGAGCACTTTTGCAGAAGGACTCGACCCCAAAAGATGAAAGGGGTGGTCTCGATAAATCCGAGAAGATGGGTGCCTACACAGGTCCAGCAGTCACAGACCTGGGGTCAAGGAGTTGACCCCGGTCAACGGATGGCGTGGCCTGATTGGGCCACGTCATCCGCAAAAAGATAAACGATTATTAAAAATCTTGGAAATTGAATTAAAAATAGTAAATGAATTAATTAATTTAAGGTTATAAAATAAAAAATGTTTATTATTTAAAAAATTATTTTATTGTGATTTTTATTTATTTTTATGAGGTATATATTTATAGGTTACCTATTTTAGCCTTTATAAGTATATTTATCTATATATTTTATTCTTTTATTTTTATTTTGTTTATTTAATTAATTTAATTTTGTTTATTATTTTATAAAATTATAAAATACTTTTATACACATAAATATATTTTTGTTTTATTTTTCTGAATTGTTTTGTATATTTAATAAATTATAAGTATGTAGTATACAGGTATAAGTATAGGTATAAAACCTATGTATTTTATTTACATGTATTTTATTTTGAGTTTTCTTTAGGTTTTTATTTTGATTTTAATGTACAAATATATTATATGTAATCTTTACAAAATTATAAAAATATAAAATTATAAAAATAATAAATAAAGAATAAATTGAATATTTTATTCTGTCTAAGTATACAATGTGGGTCCAAAACTCAACTTTCAAACCGTAGCTCCGCCAAATGCGAAACCACCGCCATTAAATAGCGTATTTTATTCTATATACAATTATAGGTGAGTTTGCTGCATTTGGAGTTTTTATTTGTGAGATACGAGTCTGGGAAGTTGGGATTCTGGATTTTTATTCAGACCATAACTTTTTATCTGTACATTATTTTTGAATGAAATCAACTTTGTATTTTTCTTTATAAAATTATCTACAACTTTCATGTACAAATTTTCTTTATTTGATGTATAAAAAGTGGAACAAAAAATAGGTCCCAAAATGAATAAAGAATGAATTAAACAGTATAGGTATTTGACCCTTATCTCCCCATACTTTATTCCTTGTCGACCTATTCATCAAGATGCCTAGGTCTCGGGGTCTTGGGTCATAAAATATTTACAATATTTTGTTCTTTTTCTTTTCTTTTATTTATCCTATAATTTTGGCTTTAATTACAATTTTTTATACACTAATTACATGCACATGCATGAATGCTAATATGCTCTATTTAATGCTATTTACAGGCATTTGCTAGGGTTTTTGAGGCCAAAATGATAGAATAAAGATGATAAAATGCGGATTCACCATCCCCCTATACTTTACCTTTGCTAGTCCCTAGCAAACACTTATGCAATAAGTGCAAAAAGAAAAAGAAAGAAAAGGAAAAGAAGAACTCGGATTTAATTTAATTGTCAAACTTGTCTTCACAAAATCAAAGTTTGGAGCTTAAGTCGGACCTTTGGATTTTTAGTGCGGGCAGAACCTTATTGAGAACCGAATTTGAAATTCAACAGTCCCTGAGAATCCCAAAACTCTGCCCAAGTCTCCTCAATAGCCAGGTCAGAAGTACTTCAACTCATACGCAAACTCTTGCGACTATGAATCTGACTCGTACAGTGTAAGTGATGGTGGCTCTCCCCAGCTAGAATGACAAAGAAACTAACTTCTCCAGTATGACAACCCAATGATTCCCTAATCCAATAACTCCATCCTCGAGGAGCAGGGTATTCCCTTCTAAGTTCAAGTGGCAACCAGCTCAAGAGGAGGGGGTGAAGAGAAGAATAGACGGTGGCCAATGTAGCTACCTATCCTGGGATGCAAGACCAGTGTAGTCAAGTCATCCAGCTGCAGGCTCACATATTTGACTTTGGAACTCAAGCTTGCTTATTGGCTTTACACATTTGTACATACTTTGCAGGCATTTTATTTTTGTACAGGCCTGACCATTTTTTTTTGAATACTATATACAACATCATTTACATAAGGAGTTTTTCCTCTTGAGCCAACAGACTATCCCTCTTTTGAAGCTTTATCGCAACCCACAGCCTCATGTCTTTAGACTTCCTAATCACTGGACGGGTTGGGGTGCACTTCCCTCCCTAGAGGAGGACAAGTGTTTCCACTTGTGTGCGTCTCATGCCGGCAAATCCAATCCCCTCACCACTCCAACTGAGTCGAGCCATGTGAGATGTGCCGGTGTCCAAGTTAGGTCATTATCAACAAGAGTCGTGCGTGTGCTCCAAAATACTCTACTTAGGCAGTCAAGAATCCATTGAACCCAGTCTCGTGATCCTCAAAGAATTAAGTCGACTAGACCTGAAGTACCTCAAACTCAGTTCCTATAAGGTTCCTGTTGTTAGGTAGATTTGAAGGTCCAATCAAGCTCCAATCTGCGGATTTTATTTAGACTTGTTCAACTATCAAACTCAATCCGAAAAATGCTAATGCGATGCAAATGATATGCAGAATGCAGAAAATATTTTTGTGATGCAATTTTTCAAGAGTTTGAACTTTTTATGGATTTTTGAAAAGATGATGATGATGCATATGCAGATGCAATTTTTTTCAAAAAGATTTTTCAAATGTTTTTTGGATTTTAATTTTGCAAATGTTTTTGGGATTTTTGAAAACAAAAAGATTTTTGGCTAAAAGCTAGGTGAAAATATGTACACGGAAGTGCTTCTTATATTTACAAGAAGTGGATTTTAAGAATTTACAGGGTAAGTGATCAATTTTATCATTATATATAAATAAAGAATTTTAGGACTGATGTCTATATTCCTCAAACTTATTTGACACAGGTTGTTCAAACAATTTTGAATACAATAGTCCAAAATAGTTTTTACAAATATTTTTGCAACATGTACACACATTTGAAAATCATTTTGCAAAGGTTTTCAAACAGTATGAATAGATTTTTCAAATATTTTTGCAACCATTTTTCAAACCATTTGCAATACATTTTTCAAATATTTTATTTCACACAAAGAAAATAACTTTTACAAACCCAAATGTTTTTACAAAGGTTGAAAACATGTAACAAAATGTTTTCAAAATAGTTTTCAAAAGATTTTCACAAAGATTATCAAACTATTTTTCAAACATTTTGCAAAAAACATTTCCACCTGATTTATTAATCAGTAAAAACAAAAAGAATTTGAGGAACAAAACACCTTTTTTTATTAAGGATTTTAATGAATTTTAAATAATAATTAGCCATATTGTTAGGAAAATACGAAAGTACGAGTTATGGCTAACGTATATACGCAGTATATGCGACCCCCCCTATACTTAGCTTGAGCTATGTCCTTATAGATCAGAGAGAAAAGAGAAGACATAACTCGTACTAAGTATAGACAAGTCTAAAGAATAAATGAATGAACCAATGAATGAACCAATAAGAAGTTGACCGTCCCCCCTACACTTAGGATCAAATAATCCTAAGTATAGCCGTCTGTACACAACGCAGGGAGGGTCAAGGGTGAGAATGAACAGATCGTACTCAGATTGTCTCCCCCTATACTTAGGGTAAGATATCCCTAAGTATAGACAAGAAGAGGATACAATGAAGAGGATCGAAAAATAGAGAATTCGGGGTGCACACCCCTATACTTAGGACAAAATACGTCCTAAGTATGGAAAACTGTCTACAAGGGTGGCACCTTTTTGATAGATAAAGAAGATAGAAAAGGAAAAGAAGAAAAGAAGAAAAGAAGAGAGATATGAAGATAGAAGAAGAGATCGTGAGAATATACACGTCACTCCCCCTATTCTTAGGGTGAAAGAAGCCCTAGGTATAGGCAACAACAGGAGTGATGATACGGAACAACGAATGGACACTCGGCTCGTCCACCCCCCTATACTTAGGACAAAGTACGTCCTAAGCAAGTGATGAATCTCCATTTCATCACCTTTATTCTATCATTTTGGCCTTAAAAACCCCAGCAAATGCATGTAAATAACCTCAATTTGTACACAATAGCATTCATTATTTATTGTATTAATGATACATAAAATAAGGTTTTTAATGCCAAAATTATAGAATAAAGAGAAGAAAAGAAAAAAGAATAAAATATTGCAAATATTTTATGACCCTAACCCCGAGACCAAGGCCAGCATGGAATTGGTCGACAAGGAATAAAGTAGGGGGAGATAAGGGCCAAGAGTACAATAAATACCTCATTTATTTATTCATCCATTTATGCATTCTTGACACCTATTTTGTATATAATTATTTATTCATCAAATAGAGAACCTTTGTACATGAAAGTTGTAGATAATAATGTGAATAAAATTACAAAATTGAGTTTGTACAAAAATGATACACAATGTACATTTTATACCCAGAATAAAAAGCCAAAATCTCAACTTCACAGACCCATATCTTGCAAATAAAAACTCAAAATCACCCAAACTCACCTTTAATTGTATATAGCTTTCCAAGAACTATTTAATAAAATTGGTTTCATAATTTTTGGAGCTCATCTGTAAAAGATAAGTTTTTGGCCCTCATTGTATACAGTACTGATTAAAATATTCATTCTATTCATTATTTATTATTTCTATGAATTTATATTTTTAGAATTTTGTAAATAATGTATATAATACATGTACATATTGAAATTAAAAGAAAACCAAAAAGAATTTGTAAAATAAAATAAGTCTACAAGATACATAGACAAAATACCTATGTGAAGTATGTACATAAATAAAAAGGGGAAAACATTCTTTAATTATTTTATTCTTTCATATTTTTATAATAATGTACATATTAAATATAATTCATTAAAAATACAAATCCAAAATAAAAACCAAGAAAATACATTAAATAAATAAAGTATATACATTATATAGGTAAAATACCTATAAGTATACCTACTTATATATGCACCTATTTATTTAAATATGTAAATAAACTCATAAAAATCAAACAAAAATATATCTACACTCACAAAAATAAGTTATAAATTTATAAAATAAGAAAAAAATAATAGAATAAAAATAAACAAAATAAAAATAAATACATATAAACATACTTATAAATGCATTATTAAAATAAACTCATAATAAAATACATTAAAAAATAAATAAAAATCATAAATAAATAATAGATTAATTAACAAACATTTTTTATTTTATAAGCAAAATTTAATTAATTCATTTATTATGTCTAATAATTGAGTCAAATTCGGGCTGACATGGACCAATCACAGCCCTGCCAATGTTGACCTCGGTCAACTCAGCCATCAGCCTCACCAACCCATCAAATCTGTCAAACATGGCGTTTTCTCCAAATTTTCCCGATCGACCCGTCGCTCCAATGACATCGGTCCCTTCACGGAAATTACTCCCAAAGCAACCCTTATACACGCCCATAGCTTGTTTCCCCCGTATATAGCTTGGATTCCTTATTTTTGGCCGGTCAATAAGGGCTCCCATTATGTTCGAAAATAAATCAGCCTCCAGCCCGTCAGATCTATCAAACCCCCCGTCTTCTCCCATTTTTTCCGGCCGCCCCGTCCATCGATCGCAATTGATTCCTTCACAAGAAATGTTCCTGACATCTTGTACATCCACGCCCACAGCTTGTTTCCCTTGTATATATCACCGATTCCTTATTGTTTGCCGGTCAATAAGGGCACATGCACATGTTTATAAATAAGTTCCCCCTCCTCCTTGGTCGAATTTGGCCAACTTACTTCCCCCAAAACACCTTGAATCCGGTTCTAGATGAGCCCTTGTGACAGGAGGAGCTCCATAGCACCGTGAATCGGCCGGAGGAGGAAGAAATTTTGTCGCGGCGGAGCTCCGGCGTCCGTCCTGCTCCTTGGAGGCCCCCAGGTATAAGAGCTGCGCATTTATTTTCTTAGGTAGATTTTTATTCCCGCATTTTATTCCTGTCTTTTATTTTGCATTTAGATCGTTAGTGTAGCGTAATTTAGCTAGAACGAAGTTCGCCGGAGCTCAGCTCCGGCGAACTCTCCACTGTGCCCTCGACTGTTTTCCGACCGCTACGACCACCCCATTCCATTCCCTTCCCGTTTCTTCATCTCCCAGCCACCTCTGTCCAACCGGATCCCTCTTGGATTCGCGAACCGAAGCTTCAACTCCACCGCTCGCCGAAGGCTTCGCCACCTCATCCATTTTTTATGCTAACATCTTCAAATCCAGGTCGAGGGTGAAGCCCTCGAGCCGTGCTTTCTTCCTGAGCAGGTTAGGTGCATGCTAAAGCGCCAGGAGACGAAATCTAAAGTTGCCGGAGGTACCTGGAGCAGCATTCCTTCATCGAGCTCTCAGTAACGCTCCAGCGTACCTCGACCCGATCCGACACCTCCAGACGACAAAGGAACCTGCCAGGAAGCTTTTGGGACACCTTGGAGCAGCAAAGGCCGGCGAAGCAGCGAGTTCTCACCGGAGGAAGCTCGCCCAGGCGAGCGTTCTTCCCCGTTCTTCCAGATGTCCTCCTCGCCGTCGGATGAAGATCAAGGCCCAGTTCGTACGCCAGTCGTCCGATGGAGCCGTGTCCAGACCGTCGGATCACCCCGGGTGATCTAATCTTCACCGCCCATCGTCGAAGCGTCATCGGCAAACGTGGAGGCGCCACGTGGATAAGTCACGCATATCAGCCGTTGGATCAAGCGCCTTTGGGGGTAATTTTCATATTTAGCCCCTGCTCTTTTTGTAATTAATTTTTAATTCTGTAAATAAAATATAACGTTGTAAATAAATTGTAAATTTTGCTAAAGGACCCCTGTACTTCCTTAAATTACTTTTTGGTCCTTCAGCGCCTCACGTGCAGTCCCACGTGAGGCGCGTGAATTTTTCACTATTGCCCTAGCAGTTTTTGTTAATTGTAAATTAGTTTCAAAAATTAAAATAAATGTTTATTTCTGTAGGTATATTTGCACTGATGCCCCTATCACTTATTTTATTTGCAAAAATGCCCCTGCCAGGCTGTTTATTTTTGTGTTTTTTTATCATTTATTAAAAATACCTATGAGGCTTCTAAAAATCCAGAAAAATTAGAATAGATGTTTCATGTGATGCCCTTGCACGCCCATATTTTATTTCATATTTTTTTGCATTTTTCCTAATTAGTAAAAATGAAAAAGAAGCCCCTTTTGTACTGTTTAAATTAGAAAATACAAAAAAAATAGAAAATGTTTTTGAAAAATTCCCAAAAAAATTATATATGGTATATTTATATATATTGAGTCCAGAAAATGAAAAACCCTAAAAATATGAAAAGAAAAATAAAAAATCATAAAGCTCCAAAATCCAACAAAAAAATAGAAAAATCCTTAAAAAACCCCAAAAATACATTTTTCTCTTTTATAATTATCTATATATTATTATTAATGTTAAAATTATTTGGGAATTTTTGGAGTTTATTTTATATTTTTAAAACCCAAATTATATTCGGCCATTTATTTAGTCCTATATTGTGGACATTTTTGAAACTAAAAATACATAAAAATTAGAAATATTTCAGAAAAATAACAAAAAATTAGAAAATTATTAAAAAAATCATATCTCTATATATATTTTAAGCATTTATATATATCTATATCTATATAATATATTACTCCTCTCTCTCTCTCTCTTCTTATATATATATATCTCTTTATACATATCTTTATATATATATTTATATAACTAAAAATATAAAAAGAAAATATAAAATATAAAAACAACATAAAAATTATAAAAACAAAAATATAAAAAAATATAAAATCCAAAACCCACAGAAACAATAAATGGACATGAACAATGAATTGAATAATTACACAACACATACGACCATTCGCCTCCCAGTGTTCGACCTCTACCTGTACTTACACCTATACACATTTATATGTAGAGTTATAATAAATTTTAACTCCACATTTTTGGATATTTATTGCATATATTTACTGTGGGTTAATTGTTGATTGATATGAGGTCTTCTGTCGGTCGCCTCAGCGACCACATTCCCGTTTGTGTGGAATGCGAGACCGATGGAAAATCTCTCTCATCAAATGGCGCCGTTGCCGGGGAGGCAACGGATTTTGTATGATTTTGTGTGCTTATTGGTTTATTTATTCAATTATTTGCTCATGTCCATGATTTAGTTATTTATTTGGTTTTTATTTCTATTTGATATCATTTGATTGATTGCTCTGACCATTTCTTTCTTTTGTCTTTGATGCGAGGGACCGCCAAGCGAAGGAGGACCTCTTAGGAGGACCTATGCACCCAAGCAAGGTGGAGTTGGCTCTTCTATGCCAAGCCAACAGGAGAGAGCATCCATGACAGAAGAAGGAGTAGTATTCAAGACAGTCTCTATTTCTATGCATTTGATTTTATTTCATTTTATTATGTATATTCATGTGAGAGAGTGGCACTTAGAAACTTGTAATAATACAGGACTCTCACAGGTACACTTCGACTCCCGAGGTCCAGTGCCCGAGGGATTGTTCCCTTGGGGGCCTCGATGATTTTGACTCTTTTTCTTTTCTTTATTTTATTTTCATTATTTTGTGTGAATGAGCCTTAGATTAGGAGTTGCTTGCTCGTAGAGTTAGGTCCAAACACCCTAATATTTGCATGTACCTATAGTTCGCTTTGGACCTAGATCAAACTCTAAACAACCGCTCATTTATCTCTTAGCCTTTGTGCCACAGCGAGCCCCGCAAAGCGCTTTCTCCTAAGCTCAAGTGTGTTGAGCACAGAGGAGGGGTGAGCCAAGATCGGACTTTTTGAGGCTAAAGGTGAATGAGCGACTTGTGGTGCTTCACGATAATAGCAATTTCTGAACCTAGGGCGATTTCTTCAGTTTGCATTTGCATATAGCATAGCTTTCAAATTCTGTTATGCATCCCGCATGGAGAGAGCTGGGAGGCACTGTAAGTCTTCTTACTTAGCATGCATCATCGTTTTCCGACTTGCATGGCTTTTCCGATCTTCTCCCTCTGATTTTGCCAACCTAGGATGCTTAATGGAAATTGGAACCTCGATAGGCACATGCATTGAAAATACCCAAAAAAGTGATAACTTAAATAAAATCGGGACTGCTAACTCTATTGGACTTAAAGATAAAATATAATGAATTCCTTCTCTTGGGGAGAGCAACCCCCTCATTGTATGCGTTTTAAATTGCTCACGTACATACTAAGGAGTAGAGCCCAAATCCTATCAAGCCTTCTTTGTGATTGTACAATTTTTGTGGTTCTCACCTAACTCTAAAATTGAAAAGATAAATGACCGTCACCTGATGGTCTTCACTGTGTTGAGTAGGTGAATCGGGGGTTTGCCTTGTGTATTGATTGTGACTTGGAGTTCATTGTGTTTTTCTTTCATTCCTAGAGTAGTCGGTCCCACCGTGTGAGTCATGCATTTTTATTTTTGAGTATCTCTATCTCTCTTATACATATATCTCTTCATTTTTGCATCGAGTCGTGATATTGGCGCTTGAGCTCAATCATTCTTCGCCAAATCCTTCGTTTCCCCTCTTCTCGCCCACCCTCCTCGTACCCTCTATATCACTCTTCTACCACCCATGATATTGGCACGCCCGCTCAATCAGCTTCTCCACTTCCCTTTGTGTACCCTTCTTATCCATCTTCCTTGTGTCCCCCGTATCATCTCTCCCTTTACCCGGGAATGCTGTGCATAATGATAAAGCCTGCATCGAGGATTATTTATACAAACTATTTGTGTAAGTTGGGCCAATGATGTTGAGGATGCTGAGATTGATGTGCTGGATTTGTCTTTGATACATGCATATGGGCTTCTTGAGGATTTTTGATGATGCATAGAGCAGAGGTGTGATGCATTATTGAGGAATTTTAGTTCTCGCACACCAGATTAAGGATGTGATATGATGCGATTATTCGATGAATATTTCATGAGTATTGATTGATCTATCTGTCTTGAGGATCCACCCATCTTGATTTTGAGGATTGATTGATTATTCTAATTTGGACTTCCTGATGAGGTGTGCGAATCCTGCATGATCTCTCATCGTCCTATTTGACCCATTCTTGATCTCCTGACTCTCTAATCCACCTTGGCACTTAAAGGATTCCTGACTATTTTTCGTGCCATCTCAGCTGACTGGATTGACCTAAGGGAGGTTGGGTGAATAACATGAATATTTGCTCCCTTGTCTGATCTTATGCCCTCCAAATGATTGAATGATTTATTGCTTTTGAGGACCTGCGATTTTATGCCAGCATTCCCATGGCCTACATTGATCTAGCTCGCATTCCTCCCCGAGGACTATCTGCGGGAGAACGCGACAATTTCTAGGATTGCGGTTTCATTCACTGCTTGGGTCGCCATTGTGATGGGACCCGAAACCAAGTCAGATGATATGCATGATTGGCCTCCCCCTGTAATTGTGTGCTTGACCTGTCAATACATGAGGCCAATATACTAGACTCATCTGAGTCTGCTCGCCTTGACGGTCCTCGCAAGGCTGAGCTCCTGATATATGTTATTTCCATGACTAGTTGGCAGTACGTTCCTCGAGGGTTAGTTACGGACGCTGCCACACTTTCTTGATTTGTCGGCCTCTTCTGCTGGTAGCCGATCGGTCGCCTACCAAGACCGTTTCTGTGATCCGTCTGATGGATCAGGCTCCTTTGAGCCTGCTCTCCTTGACGACCCTCGCAGGGGTGAGCGTCTGTTCTGATTATTCATTTCCTAGCATGTACTACTCCCCGAGGGTTATCTGCGGGAGAGTACATCATTTTCTAGGTACTCGGCTTCATTTCTGGTGTCTCCCATGCGGTGGAGCACGAAGCCGGGTCTTCTGACTTGCGCACTCTGTCTCCTCCCTGGTTGTGTCTCCTCTTTGTCGGAACACAGAGCCAAGTCTTCTGATTATTCTCTGATTCCGCTCACCTTGAGGACCCTCGCAAGAATGAGCCATATATTGTGTTGTTCGGTGTATTCTTGTGACTTTCAGATTATATCACCACCGTGCATCACACTGTCTCATATGCTTTATTTCCGATCTATTTGAGACTATGATTGACTAGGAGGAGTCTGTACTGCTCTTTCTTCCTCCCGGTCTTACAATATCGGCTCCGTTCCATCATGTTGACCCTATGAGCCGATTGACTGCTTCATGCTACCGGACCCGATATCTATCCTTTTGACCTATTTGTCTCCAGTAGCTGACACCCACTTGATTGCAGATTCGGGTGTTTTTTCACCTTCTGACTGCGTCATCGTTCTCACAGGGAGACGACGACGAGAGTACGGTAGTCGCTTACCAGATACCGTCCTGTACTCCACCAGTTTTTCACCGCTTGTATATATGTGTGCCTTTTTCATTCTTTCTCCCATATGTTTTAGTGTACCCCAGATCTATCACCATATCTTTGTGTCTACACTTAGGACGTACCTTGTCCTAAGTGTAGGGGGCACACACCGAGTTGTTCTTCCGTCGTTCAGTTTCGTCACTCCTGTTGTTGCCTATACTTAGGGATATCTCACACTAAGTATAGGGGGAGTGATGCGTATATTCTACACGATCTTTTCATCAATATGTATATATCTCTTCTTTTCTTCTTTTCCTTTTCTATCTTCTGTATCTAAATAAAAGGTGTCGCCCCTTTGTGTCAGTTTTCTGTACTTAGGACATACTTTGTCCTAAGTATAGGGGGTACACCCATGATTTGTTAATTCTTGGAACTGTTTATTCCCACCCTTGACCCTCCCTGCTTTGTCTACAGTCGGCTATACTTAGGATTACTTGATCCTAAGTATAGGGGGGATGGTCAACTTCTATTTCCTTCGCCTCTTATTCGTATTCTTTAGACTTGTCTATACTCAGTACGAGTTATGTCTTCTCTTTTCTTTTCGATCTATGAGGACATAGCTCAAGCTAAGTATAGGGGGGTCGTATATACTATGTATATACTTTAGCCATAACTCGTACTTTCGTATTATCTTAATAAAATGGCTAACAATTCTTTAAAATTCTCTAAAACATCTTAATAAAAAGATGTGATTATTCCTCAAATTCTTTTTTTTGTATATACTGATTAATAAATCAGGTGAAAATGTTTTTTGCAAAATGTTTGAAAAATAGTTTGAAAATCTTTATGGACATTTATTGAAAACTATTTTGAAAACGTTTTGTTACATGTTTTCAACCTGTGTAAAAATGTGTTGTTTGTAAAAATTTATTTTCTTTGTGTGAAATAAAATGTTTGAAAAATGATTTGCAAATGGTTTGAAAAATGGTTGCAAAAATATTTTAAAAATCTATATATACTGTTTTGAAAAACCTTTGCAAAATGATTTTCAAATGTGTGTACATGTTTGTAAAAATGTTTGTAAAAATTATTTTGGACTATAGTTTTCAAAAATTGTTTGAAAAATTTGTGTCAAATAAGTTTGAGGAATAGATACATCTAATAAATAAAAATAATAATAATAAAAAATTATTATAAAAAAATAAAATAAACAAAATTCTTTAATAAGTGTACATATATACCTATAAATAAAAACTAAATTGTAAATTCTTAATTCTTGTAAAATAAAGCGGCACGCCCGTGTAAATAGTTGTACATATTTTATACTTTGAGTGCCAAAATTATTTTATTTGCAAAAAAAAAAATTCTTTGTGTAAAAATTCTTCTCTTTGTTTTCAAATTCTTTGAAAAATTGCATTATTCTTTGCATATTTGTAAATAGCATTTGCATTGCATTCATATTCTTTCATTGAGCTTGATAATTGAACTAGTCCAATAAGGTCGAAGATTGGAGCTTGGTTGGACCTTACTGCACCTAACTGCACTGGAACCTTACGGGAACTAGGTTTAAGGTACTTCAGGTCTATTCAGACTTAATTCTTTGAAAAATCAGGGCTGGGTTCAAGTCACCTCAGTGGACTAACTAGAACTTTTCGAAACACACGTATGACTCTTGTCGACCGTGACCTAACTTGGACACTTGCACCTTTCACTTGGCTCAACTCAGTTGGAGTGGTGAGGGGGTTGGATTTGCCAGTCTGAGACGCACACGGGTGGAAACATTCGTCCTCGTCTAGGGAGGGAAGTGCACCCCAACCTGGTCCAGTAGCCATGAGGTCTAACGACAGGAGAGTGTGGGTTGCAATAATGCTTCAAAAGAGGGATAGTCTTCTGGCTCAAGAGGAAAAAGTCCTTATGTAAATGCTGATGTAAATAGTATGTTTGAAAAAAAAACTCCAAAAAAGTGGACAGGCTTGAAAATAATAACAATAAAAAAAGAGAGTGCCTGCCGGAATATGTACATATGTTGTAAAGCCAATAAGCAAGCTTGAGTTCCAAAGTCAAATATGTGAGCCTGCAGCTGGATGACTTGGCTACACTGGTCTTGCATCCCAGGATAGGTAGCTACACTGGCTACCATCCATTCTTTTCTCTACCTCCTCCTCTTGAGTTGGATGCCACTTGAACTTAGAAGGGAATACCCTGCTCCTCGAGGAAAGAGCTGTTGGATTAGGGAATCATTGGGTTGTCATTCTGGAGAAGTCAGTCTCTTTGTCATTTCAGTTGGGGAGAGCCACTATTACTTACACGTACAAGTCAGCTTCATAGTCATAAGGGTTTGCGTATGATGTAGGCTAGTTCTGACCTGTCTATTGAGGTGATTTGAACCGAGTTCTGTGACTCTCGAAGGCTGTTGTGTTTTAAATTTGGTTCCCTACCAGGTTCCACACACATTTTCACACCAAGGTCTAACCTGAGCTCCAAACTTTGATTTTGTACAAATGAGTTTAATAATCATGATCAATTCAATTTATTCTTTGAATTCTTTATTTTTGCTTTTTCTTTTCTTCTTATTCTTTATTCTTTTTTTACTTATTGCATAAGTATTTGCTAGGGACTAGCAAAGGCAAGTATAGGGGGGTGATGAATCTCCATTTCATCACCTTTATTCTATCATTTTGGCCTTAAAAACCCCAGCAAATGCATGTAAATAGCCTCAATTTGTACACAATAGCATTCATTATTTATTGTTTTAATGATACATAAAATAAGGTTTTTAATGCCAAAATTATAGAATAAAGAGAAGAAAAGAAAAAGGAATAAAATATTGCAAATATTTTATGACCCTAACCCCGAGACCAAGGCCAGCATGGAATTGGTCGACAAGGAATAAAGTAGGGGGAGATAAGGGCCAAGAGTACAATAAATACCTCATTTATTTATTCATCCATTTATGCATTCTTGACACCTATTTTGTATATTATTATTTATTCATCAAATAGAGAAACTTTGTACATGAAAGTTGTAGATAATAATGTGAATAAAATTGCAAAATTGAGTTTGTACAAAAATGATACACAATGTACATTTTATACCCAGAATAAAAAGCCAAAATCTCAACTTCACAGACCCATATCTTGCAAATAAAAACTCAAAATCACCCAAACTCACCTTTAATTGTATATAGCTTTCCAAGAACTATTTAATAAAATTGGTTTCATAATTTTTGGAGCTCATCTGTAAAAGATAAGTTTTTGGCCCTCATTGTATAAAGTACTGATTAAAATATTCATTCTATTCATTATTTATTATTTCTATGAATTTATATTTTTAGAATTTTGTAAATAATGTATATAATACATGTACATATTGAAATTAAAAGAAAACCAAAAAGAATTTGTAAAATAAAATAAGTCTACAAGATACATAGACAAAATACCTATGTGAAGTATGTACATAAATAAAAAGGGGAAAACATTCTTTAATTATTTTATTCTTTCATATTTTTATAATAATGTACATATTAAATATAATTCATTAAAAATACAAATCCAAAATAAAAACCAAGAAAATACATTAAATAAATAAAGTATATACATTATATAGGTAAAATACCTATAAGTATACCTACTTATATATGCACCTATTTATTTAAATATGTAAATAAACTCATAAAAATCAAACAAAAATATATCTACACTCACAAAAATAAGTTATAAATTTATAAAATAAGAAAAAAAATAATAGAATAAAAATAAATAAAATAAAAATAAATACATATAAGCATACTTATAAATGCATTATTAAAATAAACTCATAATAAAATACATTAAAAAAATAAATAAAAATCATAAATAAATAATACATTAATTAATAAACATTTTTTATTTTATAAGCAAAATTTAATTAATTCATTTATTATGTCTAATAATTGAGTCAAATTCGGGCTGACATGGACCAATCACAGCCCTGCCAATGTTGACCTCGGTCAACTCAGCCATCAGCCTCACCAGCCCGTTAAATCTGTCAGACATGGCGTTTTCTCCAAATTTTCCCGATCGACCCGTCGCTCCAATGACATCGGTCCCTTCACGGAAATTACTCCCAAAGCAACCCTTATACACGCCCATAGCTTGTTTCCCCTGTATATAGCTTGGATTCCTTATTTTTGGCCGGTCAATAAGGGCTCCCATTATGTTCGAAAATAAATCAGCCTCCAGCCCGTCAGATCTATCAAACCCCCCGTCTTCTCCCATTTTTCCCGGCCGCCCCGTCCATCGATCGCAATTGATTCCTTCACAAGAAATGTTCCTGACATCTTGTACATCCACGCCCAAGGCTTGTTTCCCTTGTATATATCACCGATTCCCTATTATTTGCCGGTCAATAAGGGCACATGCACATGTTTATAAATAAGTTCCCCTCCTCCTTGGTCGAATTTGGCCAACTTACTTCCCCCAAAACACCTTGAATCTGGTTCTAGATGAGCCCTTGTGACAGGAGGAGCTCCATAGCACCGTGAATCGGCCGGAGGAGGAAGAAATTTTGTCGCGGCGGAGCTCCGGCGTCCGTCCTGCTCCCTGGAGGCCCCCAGGTATAAGATCTGCGCATTTATTTTCTTAGGTAGATTTTTATTCCCGCATTTTATTCCTGTCTTTTATTTTGCATTTAGATCGTTAGTGTAGCGTAATTTAGCTAGATCGAAGTTCGCCGGAGCTCAGCTCCGGCGAACTCTCCACTGTACCCTCGACTGTTTTCCGACCGCTACGACCACCCCATTCCATTCCCTTCCCGTTTCTTCATCTCCCAGCCACCTCTGTCCAACCGGATCCCTCTTGGATTCGCGAACCGAAGCTTCAACTCCGCCGCTCGCCGGAAGCTTCGCCACCTCATCCATTTTTTATGCTAACATCTTCAAATCCAGGTCGAGGGTGAAGCCCTCGAGCCGTGCTTTCTTCCTGAGCAGGTTAGGTGCATGCTAAAGCGCCAGGAGACGAAATCCAAAGTTGCCGGAGGTACCTGGAGCAGCGTTCCTTCATCGAGCTCTCAGTAACGCTCCAGCATACCACGGCCCGATCCGACACCTCCAGACGACAGAGGAACCTGCCAGGAAGCTTTTGGGACACCTTGGAGCAGCAAAGGATGGCGAAGCAGCGAGTTCTCACCGGAGGAAGCTCGCCCAGGCGAGCGTTCTTCCCCGTTCTTCCAGATGTCCTCCTCGCCGTCGGATGAAGATCAAGGCCCAGTTCGTACGCCAGTCGTCCGATGGAGCCGTGTCCAGACCGTCGGATAACCCCGGGTGATCTAATCTTCACCGCCCATCGTCAAAGCGTCATCGGCAAATGTGGAGGCGCCACGTGGATAAGTCAAGCGTATCAGCCGTTGGATCAAGAGCCTTTGGGGGTAATTTTCATATTTAGCCCCTGCTCTTTTTGTTATTAATTTTTAATTCTGTAAATAAAATATAAAGTTGTAAATAAATTGTAAATTTTGCTAAAGGAACCTTGTACTTCCTTAAATTACTTTTTGGTCCTTCAGCGCCTCACGTGCAGTCCCACGTGAGGCGCGTGAATTTTGCACTATTACCCTAGCAGTTTTTGTTAATTGTAAATTAGTTTCAAAAATTAAAATAAATGTTTATTTCTATAGGTATATTTGCACTGATGCCCCTATCATTTATTTTATTTGCAAAAATGCCCTAGCCAGGCTGTTTATTTTTGTGTCTTTTATCTATTTATTAAAAATACCTATGAGGCTTCTAAAAATCCAGAAAAATAAGAATAGATGTTTCATGTGATGCCCTTACACGCCCATATTTTATTTCACATTTTTTTTGCATTTTTCCTAATTAGTAAAAATGAAAAAGAAGCCCTTTTTGTGTTGTTTAAATTAGAAAATACAAAAAAAATTAGAAAATGTTTTTGAAAAATTCAAAAAAATTATATATGGTATATTTATATATATATTGAGTCCAGAAAATGAAAAACCCTAAAAATATGAAAAGAAAAATAAAAAAATCATAAAGCTCCAAAATCCAACAAAAAATAGAAAAATCCTTAAAAAACCCCAAAAATACATTTTTCTCTTTTATAATTATCTATATATTTTTATTAATGTATTAAAATTAATTTGGGAATTTTTGGAGTTTATTTTATATTTTTAAAACCCAAATTATATTCGGCCATTTATTTAGTCCTATATTGTGGACATTTTTGAAACTAAAAATACATAAAAATTAGAAATATTTCAGAAAAATAACAAAAAAAATTAGAAAATTATTTAAAAAAATCATATCTATATATATATTTTAAGCATTTATATCTATATATATCTATATACTATATTACTCCTCTCTCTCTCTTCTTATATATATATATATATCTTTATACATATCTTTATATATATATATATTTATATAACTAAAAATATAAAAAGAAAATATAAAATATAAAAACAACATAAAAAATATAAAAACAAAAATATAAAAAAATATATAAAATCCAAAACCCACAGAAACAATAAATGGACATAAACAATGAATTGAATAATTACACAACACATACGATCATTCGCCTCCCAGTGTTCGACCTCTACCTGTACTTACACCTATACACATTTATATGTAGAGTTATAATAAATTTTAACTCCACATTTTTGGATATTTATTGCATATATTTATTGTGGGTTAATTGTTGATTGATATGAGGTCTTCTATCGGTCGCCTCAGCGATCGCGTTCCCGTTTGTGTGGAATGCGAGACCGATGGAAAATCTCTCTCATCAGCAAGGCAAACACGAGAATGGGTAGACGAGTAATACGGAAGATAGACAGAGAGTCACGGGAGAGAATCTACAACATAAATGGATGATCATAAGAAGGTGGAAAGCAAACCTTCTTGCGGGACCGCCGAGGGATAGATCTGGTGTGGTGTATGTCGACATCGTAGTCCACAGTGGACGGAAGCCGATCAGGGTCGACACGGTGAAGGCCCGCAGTGGAATCAAATCGGAAAGGGATGAACTGATCAATGGAAGCAGTATGGCTAGGTTCTCCCTTGGTGGTCCTATGGTGTGAAGGCGCATACGTGTGAGTGGAAGAAGTGTGGTCAGGTCTGGCCTTGGAAGTCTCGCAGATATCGAAGTGGAATGGGACAAACTCATCATCCTCGGAAGAAGTGTAATCGGAGTCGTCCTGCGAGGTCTCGTCCAGGTCAAAATCAAAAGGAACGAAGTCATCAGTGGAAGTAGTAGAACTCAGATCATCCTCAAGAGTTTCACCCGAATCATCTTTTTCATCAAAAGGCCAAAAATTTTGAAGATTCGCATCATAACCGCCTCAATCATTTTTACCTTTGAAGGACCAGGGACGGACATATCAGTGGAAGTAGTCAAACCAGGTCTGTCCTGTCTAGTCTTGGTATCTGCCCGCCACACAATAGGATCAATCACGTAAATACTTTGGATTTCATCAACACATCGCCACACACCAGGAGGAGGAACTGCGAGGTCTATGCTTTCCGATTTCCTCCCCTTTCGGGGGATTCGTCGGGTTTCATCAGGTTTCGCTAAGCAAATATATCTAGTAGCATCAGATCGGTCACATGCCTCGAAGTTAGCTAGAATCGGTGAAGGTGCATCAGGTGCAGATCTTTGGTCAACTGTGGGTGTGGTGTTCACAGCTTCACTCTCGTCAACAGGACGAAAGCGAATCTCTCCTGATCCATAATCGATAACGACCCTCGCGGAGGTGAGGAATGGTCATCCCAGGATGATTAGAGATGGCTCCCCTGTGGAGGTCTCCATGGGCAACACAACAAAGTCAACATGATGGCTCGTGCCCTGAATCAAAATGACGGCATTTTCAAGGATACCCTTCGACCTCTTTATTGATCCATCAGCGAACTGTACGATCGTCCTGATCTTCTTTAGAGGCCCTAAGTGAAGAGACTGTACCAACGAGAAGGGTAATATGCTAATAGATGCACCACCGTCCAGGAGAGTGCGATCACATGTATAGTCAGAGATGGTGCAAGTAATGAATGGTGTAGCTATGTTCTTCCTTTTGGGAATGGGACGGTGTGTGATGGCGTGGGCAGTGGCCTTGGTCAGAATGTGACGCTCAGATCTGCTCCTCCGCTTTCTCTTCTTGGGAAGAGGAGCAGATAAATTGGTCATGACCTGCTGAAGTGGGGCACGGATAATCTCATGAATAGTGGCCACCATTTCGGGTTCAGACAACATTTTTTTGAATTTTTGGACTTCCTCCATATAAGGGAGGAAGTCGGAATCAGCATGCCAAGAGCAGTCTGTACAACGGCATCCTCGGGGTCAAAGGTGGGACAGTGCGTAAAAGGCTGTGTGGGTAAAGGTTCTGGCAAGTGGACCCTCTCCTCACGGTATGAATCGACCAAAGGTCTCCCGAACTCTTTTTGGATTTTTGATTTTTTCTCATTTTTTGTATTTTTGGCGATTGCAAGCTCCCATGATCACCCATAAGTGAAGCCGTATCCCCGACGAAAGAAGCATTAATCTGATTCTTCCTCAAGAAAGCAAGATCATCATTCATCAAATCAACGCGCTTTGTCATCCGATTCAAGATATCACTCATAGAGATCGAGGGAGGTGACTCCATCAGGTCAGACTCGGGTGGATGTGAAGGTGGAGGTGGATAATATACAGGTGGGGGTGGGTGTGGATAGAACTCCGAGTCGTGATACTGTGACTGAGATGGGTATGTACAAAAATCAGAAAAAGTAGGAGGAGGGTCCTCCTGATAATAGGGAGGTGGACCGGCTGGAGCGAGTGAGGGATCCGCAAAGTCCGGACAAAATGCACTCCAAGGGTCCATCTCGAAAACAAAAGGAAATGATTCGGGGAGCACGTCGGTCAAGTCAAGAGGGTGAAGAAGAAGGCGCAAGTGCGCAGGAGCGATGTAGGACACACACAAAACAACCACAAACAAAAATAAAAAAGAATATAAACCCTCAATTCACCTACTCACTCGGTAGAGACCAAAAAGTCGGTCTTTCTATCTTGTCTGTTTTAGAGTTAGGTGAGAAGCCAAAGATTTGCTCAAACACTTAGGGGGATGAAAATAGGATTTGGGCTCTAACCTTAGTGTGTGCGCGAGCAATGTAAAACGAAGACAATGAGGGGATTACTCGCCCCAATTCAAGATTTTTCTTTTTGATCGGTTTTAGGGTCAAGTAATATTAACAGTCCCAATTTTATTGATTACCAATTTTTTTGATTTATAATAAAAATGCACGAGCCTAACGAGGAGTCAATTCCTTTAAGTACCTAGGTTGGCAAAATCAGAGGGATAGTCGGAAAAGCAATGCAAGCGGCAATCGATGATGTATGCTAAAGAGAAATGCTCACCTTGCCTCCAGCACTCTACATGCAAGGATGCTCAGCAGAATTGAAACCTATCTATATGCAAATGCAATCGATGAAATCATCCTAAGTTTCAGAAATTGCTATTAGCGGGAAGAACCACAAGCTGACCACCAATCCTCAACCCTAGAGCCTGGTCTAGGCTCAACCCTCCTCCTCTCGACAAATCGAGTTCAGGAGAAGCGCTTGGCAGGGTGAGCTCGCGGTGCGACGGATCGAAGACGATGATCGGCTGTTTAAAAATTTGACTAAGTCCAAACGCGGCTATAGGCACATGCAAAGGTATTAGGTGTTTGACCTTAATCTATCGTAAGCAACTCCTAAAGCTAGGGGCTCAATCACACAAAATAAATAAAATCGAAAAACAAAACAAAATAAAAAGAATGCAATTAAAACCGATAAAACCGCGGCGAGCCCCCAAGTGAGCAATCACTTGGAAATTAGGCTCGAATGTCCAAGTGTCCGAGGATACCTGTATTATTACAAATATAGGTCGCTCTCTAACTTAAATTACACTAATAAATGCAATAAATAAACACACTAGAACTGTCTTCAAAATCCTCTCCTAGCCCGCCTTCGTGCTAAGTCAAGTCGCCTCACGTGGGTGCGCATGTGCTCCTGGAAGAGAGCTCCTCCCTCGATCCGCATTCCTCGCAAGAAGTCAAACAAGAGAGGGGTTAGATAATTCAAACAAGAAATATCAAAAATAAGGAAACTACAAAAAGCAGAGATAAAAGCCGCAAAAGTAGACAAATAATCACAACACAAGGCAAAAATGATCTACGCGATGTTGCTCCCTGGAAACGGCGCCATTTGTTGAATGCGAAAATCGAGAGGTCATGTCGGTTCACAAGGCGAACCAACAGTCGCTGAGTTGACCTCCAGCGAAATCCGCAATTCAAACAACAATTAACCCACAACAATCAAATAAAGCAATGAAGGTGTATGTGGAGTTAAAATTTATTATAACTCTACAACAAAGATGTGTATAGGTGCAAGTATGTGTAGAGATTGAACACAGGGAGCAGAAAGGATAGATCGGGGCAAAATTGCTCAAAATGTGTGTGAATGTGATCAAGTGTCTACTATGCTATTTTTTAGTGGGTTTTTAATTTTATATATTTTTTATTTAATTTTTAATTTTTATATTTTTGTATTTTGATTTTTAATTTTCTGATTTTATATTTTTGTTTTATATTTTATATTTTTATGTGTTCTTTTTTTAATATTGGAATATATATATACAATATAAGAGAGAGAGAGGGATAGAGTATTTGTAAAACTAGGTTAAAATACTCAAAAATTAAGAAATAAAATGTTTTTGGCTTTTTTATAATTTTATGATGTTTTTAAGTTTTTTCTATATTTATATGAATTTTTTTGGTATTTTTAAAGGTCAAAATACAAGAAATAGGGAATAAAAGGGCTAGCCGAAATTAAAATGGGAATGAAAAATAGCAAACAGTATCAAAAATTTCCCAAATTAATTTTAAATTAAAGATAACAAAACAAAGAAAATTCAGGAAAAGAAAACACAATTTTTGGATTTTTTATGGATTTTATAAATTTTTATGAAGGTTTTTAGAGTTTTTATATTTTTAGGAGTTTTCTTTTATAATTTTTAATGATTTTTGGTCTAAAATTAAAACACGGTAAAATATGCAAAATATATATTTTTGGGATTTTTCTGGAGTGTTTTTATATTTTTTATGGATTTTATGAGCTAGACAGTAGATAAAATGCATATTTTTGATTTTTAATAAATATAAAAATGCTATAAAGATAAAATGCAAAAATATGGCGTGAAAGAGTGATGCAACAGGAGCTTAAATAATTTTTTGTAGAATTTTTGGGCTTTTAGAAATGCATGCAAAAATTACTAGAAGCATAAGGAAACTACACACGGCCAGGGGTATTTATGGAATATTCAGGAAAATCAGAGGCCTACACGCAATTTTCCAACAAACTTTATAACTAAATAAGATAGTTTCTGGACCAAACGCAAATACTTAAAGATGCAAGGTTGCGCCTGCAAAAACGCCAGAGAGCACGTGCTTGAGACACGTGACCTGGCAAGGGCACAACTGGAATTATCGAAAAGCCTAGGGGCATCATTGCAAAATGTCCAGAAACTTCGAACTGCACATGAAAGTTTAGAGATTGAAAATGCAAATACAAAAAGCCCCGGGAGACCCTTGCAAAATCGCCAAGTCACGTGCGTGAAGCACGTGACCTGGCGGGGTCCTCGATGTAATATAATGAAACCCGGGGTTTCTATATGCAAAGTTCGCAAAGTTATATAACAACAGATGAATGTTATAGAGCTAAGTAATAATTGCAAAAAGCCGCTGGGTGTGGAAGCAAAATACCCAACTTAGTGCGCTGATGAACGGCGGGATCCGCCTCACTAATACACGTGGCACCCTCACGGCTCACGATGCCCCTTCGCATGTGCGGCCACGATTAGAAGAGCTTGAATGATCGAACGGTTGAACACCAGAAGATCTGACGACGCCTGTCGCGCGCCAAGAACGAGAGGAGATCGGACGACCTCGGGGTATGGAGGATGAACACGCGAAGAACCGACCTTCAGCGACCTTCAATCTGCAAAATCTCGCTACTCCGTGGTGCACGACCCCTTCTGACGGCTTCTCCAAGTTCTTGGAAGTATCCTCGAGAGGACAACACCCTCAAAATGGCCGGAGAGCGGCCAGGACACCGCTGCGTCGTCGACGTAGGAGGACGACTCCAACTGACCTAAACTGCAGCAAAAACGACCCTCCCAGGAGGGCCCTTGGCACCTGGGACCCTGCACAATGAACACACAACAGTAGGAAGGGTTCCAGAGCAAAAGGAGGGAGAATGGGCAACGCTTGATGTGAATATATGCTCGCCGGCGCAAGCTCCGGCGAGGTGGTTTCGTGGATGATCTGATGGAAGCGAGGTGAAATGGAACGTATGGGATGGTTTCTACAACTACTGGGAGCGAAAATATGCAAGAAAAAACAAGAAAAACACAAGGAAATAGACCTCAAAGGCTGGAAGCCCAAGGTTGACCTCACGGCGGCGCAGCCGCCGGAGATGGGTTGGAATACACTTCCGACCTTAGCCACACCTCGACGAAGATGCTGGGTCAACCCTCTATCACCGGGGACACACGGCGAATGCTCGGAGGTCTTGGCTTTGGCCAAAAAATGGTTCAAAGATGGAAGGGAGGACTGGGGGTTGTTTTGAATGGTTGACAAACGTGGCTCGCAAATCGAGAGATCTGGAGCGCTGCAGTGATCCATAGCCCGAGAAGAACATGGGCGAGTAAGAGGGATGGAAGAGGAGGACTTTTGCAGAAGGACTCGACCCCAAAAGATGAAAGGGGTGGTCTCGATAAATCCAAGAAGATGGGTGCCTACACAGGTCCAACAGTCACAGACCTGGGGTCAAGGAGTTGACCCCGGTCAACGGATGGCATGGCCTGATTGGGTCACGTCATCCGCAAAAAGACAAACGATTATTAAAAATCTTGGAAATTGAATTAAAAATATTAAATGAATTAATTAATTTAAGGTTATAAAATAAAAAATGTTTATTATTTAATAAATTATTTTATTGTGATTTTTATTTATTTTTATGATGTATATATTTACAGGTTACCTATTTTAGCCTTTATAGGTATATTTATCTATATATTTTATTCTTTTATTTTTATTTTGTTTATTTAATTAATTTAATTTTGTTTATTATTTTATAAAATTATAAAATACTTTTATACACAAAAATATATTTTTATTTTATTTTTCTGAATTGTTTTGTATATTTAATAAATTATAAGTATGTAGTATACATGTATAAGTATAGGTATAATACCTATGTATTTTATTTACATGTGTTTTATTTTGAGTTTTCTTTAGGTTTTTATTTTGATTTTAATGTACAAATATATTATATGTAATCTTTACAAAATTATAAAAATATAAAATTATAAAAATAATAAATAAAGAATAAATTGAATATTTTATTCTGTCCAAGTATACAATGTGGGTCCAAAACTCAACTTTCAAACCGTAGCTCCGCCAAATGTGAAACCACCGCCATTAAATAGCTTATTTTATTCTATATACAATTAAAGTGAGTTTGCTGCATTTGGAGTTTTTGTTTGTGAGATAGGGTCTGGGAAGTTAGGGTTCTGGATTTTTATTCAGATCATAACTTTTTATCTGTACATTATTTTTGAATGAAATCAATTTTGTATTTTTCTTTATAAAATTATCTACAACTTTCATGTACAAATTTTCTTTATTTGATGTATAAAAAGTGAAAACAAAAATAGGCCCCAAAATGAATAAAGAATGAATTAAACAGTATAGGTATTTGACCCTTATCTCCCCCTACTTTATTCCTTGTCGACCTATTCATCAAGATGCCTAGGTCTCGGGGTCTTGGGTCATAAAATATTTACAATATTTTGTTCTTTTTCTTTTCTTTTATTTATTCTATAATTTTGGCTTTAATTACAGTATTTTATACACTAATTACATGCACATGCATGAATGCTAATATGCTCTATTTAATGCTATTTACAAGCATTTGCTAGGGTTCTTGAGGACAAAATGATAGAATAAAGATGATGAAATGTGGATTCATCAAAGCCCTCCCTCCATCCCAACGTGCATTTATAAAGGGTCGTTCTAATGTTGATGCCTTTTTAGTCGCCTCTATGATTCTTGACTCGATCTTGCTCAGAGACCAAGGCTGTCATCTTAAGGATTGATTTTCAAAAAGGCTATGATATTCTTCAATGGCCAATGTGTAACGACTCATATGCTATCAAGAGAAACTAAAAAAATGAATAAAATAATAAAATAAGAGAGAAATGGACGGTTATATATGGCCAATTCAACACCCTTATTCCATGCATGTCATCTCTATTTTTGGAAAGTGTATTTCTTGCATGGGAAGAGACGTGTGCTAGTGTTAGGATTCATCTTAATGAGAGAGAGAGAGAGAGAAATTGAGAGAGGGAGAATGAATGAACGAGGGAGATATATATCAAGAGATAAATGGAGAGAGAGAGAGAGAGGAAGACCCAATGACAACATGCTTCCTCATTGAATGTTGATCCGACAAAATCGGAGGAGCATCGACGTGATCTACGATGGTTCAGATAGGCGGAATCGAGGTGCCTTCATGGACGGACTTCTCGTGTCATTGAGGTATGTGTCGAACACCCTTAGGGGTCGTTCGGCAAGAGGGGTACCCCTTAACCCACCTCTTCTCTCTCCACGTGGGCCCTACCTTATTTCTTTTTTAAAAAATTAAATAAATCAATTCTCCATCATCAATTCCATTAAAAAAATAATATATTATACCATCATATCAAATAAAACTTATAAATTACTCCACTTCTACTCACTTTTCCAAATTTGAATACAATCACATCATAATAATTACTCACTTTTTCAAACTTCAATACAATCATATCACAACAAACTCACTTCTAACCCACCCACAGTTTAACCCTCTATCCGAACACCAAAACACAAAAACGGGTTACCCTCTACCAGTTTAACCCGCCCTAACCCACATACCAAATACATCCTTAAGAAAGTGATAATAAGATTGATAATCATGTTTCAATCAGAATTATGTCTTCCGCTTAAAGATATAGATGAATTTTATACTTTTTGGTAACGTTAAATATGCCATGCAAGATAAGATTTGGAATCTTTGAAAAATATGATTTCCTTATTTGGTTTAGAATTCACGCGAGCTAAGAAATATCAAGGTATTTATATTAGCAATAAATCAATTAACGAAACTCAAGGAGTTACAATGAATTGATTAAGGCAATTAACAAGTTTATTGAACTATATCTATTAATAAGTAGGTTTCTTTATATATGAATTTACACACGTGACCACGAATCTAGATTTCTTCCATTTATGGTTATGAGGAAAAAGAAAAGTTGATTTAGTTTGTTTTGTATTCCACTCGATGGTATCTCGATTATGTGAATATAAAGTTGTTAATATTCAATGTTTGTGGAATGTCTATTAACTAATTGTATGTTGGAAATTCTGATGTGATATTACTATAAATGATGCACGAGTGATTATTCGCATGTAATAAATTGATTATTTTAGGATGATAGTATCAAATACTTAATAATTGTATTATATTGTCTATGTGTTTTGTACAATGAAGATCAATTTGATTAGTGGAACCGAAATGTTCACATGAGTCACTATTGTATTAAGAAAAAAGAAATGACATTAAAAGAATTAGAACTTCTTTAAATGAATAATGACACTTAAACGATAAGCGGAGTTAAGTGCTACACCTATGGTAGGAGCCACCTCTAGAGTCCATTTATCGATGGCCCAGAGGGCAACACCTTCCGGAGGTGTCAGGTTCAGTAGAACCTAATGGAAAGTCCACTACTGACTCAGCGCTGATGTCATCATGTTCTATGTAATGATTGAGTGACCACTTATGCTGGCGGTAAAGCCACCAAAGCCTTCCAACAAATTATGAGATAAGACAAATCCGTAATGAATAAGCTAAATGTTTATAAGGACGCCAAGTGCTTATTTGAAAGTTAAGTGTATATGTGCAATCATGTAAAATGTTAAGTGTATATGTGCAATTATGTGAAAGTTAAGTGTATATATGTATTTATGTGAAATGCTAAGTGTATGTGCAATTATGTGAAAGACTAAGTGTATATTTGCAAATATGTGAAACGCTAAGTGAATATATATAATTATGTTATTGTTATGAGCATATGTGCAAATATGGTTAACCTTAAGAGCATATACAGAAGTATGGTATTCATTGCATGAATATAAAAAGAATACACTTTGTATGCATAATTATGTTCATGAGTGATCCATATGATGCTATTGTATGAGAACAGTCAAATATTATATTCACTATCACAAAGGTATTTTGGGAATGAATATGCTATGACACTGCTTTTGTGTATGATATGTTCTATGAAAAAATATATAATTATGATAACGGAAATGAGAACAAAGCAAATGTCACTGTTAGGATAAAATAAGGGCGTATATGTGAAAATTCATAGCAATATGTGTATGGGTGTGACACATAATTTCATATATATAATCATCTATATGTAATTATTGATATTGTAAATTTTACAAGAGGAAAATAGTAAAATCCATGCACATTATGTTATGATTAAGATCATATTCAAGGAATGTATCCATAGATAACGTATGTTGTGAACATTATTCCAGGTTGGGGAATCTAGAAATTTTATAAGGATTCATTGTAGAAAATACTTATCTAGATTAACTATCTTATGCATGGAGTTGTTTTGTATAGCATAAGGAGACTTGATTTTTCGCTAGCTGGTTTGACCTTATCTCGGCACATACTGAGCGTTAAGCTCATACCTTCTTTTCTTGTGTTTTTGTTGCAGGTCAATGTGAGGACAAATTTAGTGGCAGTTCGAGACTTGTTGCGAGGTCTGAAGGAAGGATATCTTTGTGCCCACATGAACAAAAGATCTTGGTTTTGTATTAGCGATGTGTACTTTTATTTATAAAGGAAAGTTAAGATGGTTCCTACTGTTATTTATGATATCATTAATGATCACGAGTAACACTCGGATCCGACGTGGCATTTATTATGTTTCCGCTGGCCTCCGAGGATCTGGGCCATTACATAATGATCCTTAAATCACTTCAGGCCTTGGGTTGGCCCATAAACTGATTAGATATCAGCGATTCTAGAGACCCGTAAAGTATCCATTCAAGGTTAACGATTCTTCGATGGGCTTTTTAGAAACCAAGTCGCGGAGTTCGTCAAGGTGGTCCTATATCTTCGCTGCTCTTTATCCATTCCCTTTCTTGTTGGATGTTATGTTATCAAAGCTTGCAACAAATTATTTAGTGGAAGGTTTTCTAAAGATGGTTTTACCCCCATTTGCCACCAATACAAGTCTAGTCTACAAACTAATCTTTCTCAAAGTAAGATCTCCTCGTGGGAGAAATTTTAAGTTGGAAGCAAAGTGTCTTTTCAAATAACTATATGGGATTTCTGTTGTCCATTAAGAGCCTCAAAATACAATATTGGGATGGATTGGTCGAGAAATTTATCTAAAAACTCAAAGGATGGAAAGCAAGAATATTATCCTTTCCATCTTGTGTTTCATTGCTAAGCTCCTCTGGCTATACACATTCTCAAAATTCAGGTGCAAATCATTTAAAAAATTGGCTAGATAAAGATGATCTTTTATGGAATGGAAACACCAATCACCACCATTAGCCAAAAGTAGCATGGGCCAAAATTATTAGACCTCGTAGTAACAATGGATGGAGACTTATTGATCAAAGAAAGATCAATTATTCCCCACTCTAAGAAGCTTTTACTAACATTGCTGACCAAAGAAAGACATGGGTCTCGAGCATCATTAGTGTCTTCTCCTTCACTCATTGGCTCTGCGATCCACATGCAAGGTCTTTAATTCACTTTACTCTGTGGACGAAAGAAGCTTGGCTCAGGTGACCACTCTTACTTGTGAATTGACTCGCTCAATACATCATCTCTTCTTTAAGTTACCTTCACTGATTTATGGAGGGTTGCTAACAACAAGTACTATATGGTAAAATATGGTTTATCCACTTGGAATGCAATATTAAATTGGGTGGAAGCTTTTGATTGATGCTTTCTAGTCTTAGAGATTTCCCTACACTTCGTGTTACATTCAGTCAATTATTGGCTGACTTGCAAGAGAGTGTGCTAGATCGAATCGCCGTCCTACTTGGTCAGAAAAATATGGACCAGGCCTTAACAAAGATCATTTATTCACTCTTTTCACATACATGGGTTCTATCTTCATACCACCCCCCAACCCCCTCCTAATATTGGTCATCTTTGTTTGATCTCTACATGATAAAGTTTGTAGTAAAGAGTTATTATGGAAATTTTGCTTCGGCCATGATAAGTCGACGTTTATTTGCAGGAGGGATATGGAAATTATTTCTCTCATTTGTTTGAAGAGTGTGATCGTATGGAACATATTTTTCAAGCTTGAAATCTTCAATGTGATTTTTTGCTTGTTGGAGACCTCTTGTCCTCAGCTTTAATGGACCCCTATAATGAATAAATATGGCAGCTATCACAGGAGTAAATCTCAATATCAATTTCGAGACTAACTTGTGCGGCGTTAGCTTCTCGCAAGCTAACCAGCCTTCCCCTTGCGTGTATGATGTACACCAGCACACTGATCAACCACGCCGCTAGAATGCTCGTACACAAGCACACAAGCACAAGGACACAAGAGGTTTGGCACTAAACCCTCTTTGTATTGCAAGAGACTCACTTTGAGTGTGATATGTACAAATGAGCTCTACCCCTCCTTATATAGACACGCCGGGGGTATGCGAAGGGACACCATTATTACATGTACAATGAATGCAAGGACTGTTAGTCTTCTATGGAGACCCTTTGTCTTCCTAGATGACTCTTCGTGCGTTTGGCTCTTCATCTTCCGTGTAATCCCTTCGTCTTCTGCAACCGACGCCACGTCACCCGCTCCGTCAGCATGCCATGTCGTCTGCCTCCTCAGCACGCCATGTCATCATGCCACGTCATCAGTGGGCCCCACGCTCCTACGTAGGATGTTGCAGCTCAAGCTCATCAAGTGCCGCCGAACACTTGTGTTGTGCCAAGGGGAACCCGCGGTCATGCGCTAAACCCCATTCTTAGCCGTCCGTAAGGTAAGGTGAAGTCCTCCAGAACTTCATAGTGTGGCCACCGAACCACACGGTCGTACGATACCGCTATCGCACGGTATTCCCGTACCACGGGAGTTGGAGGTGTTACATGCCTCCCCCACCTGATCCATCAGGCGTCCGCAACTGATCCTGCGTCTTCAAGAAATCCTCGATGAGGTCCTCAAACTGCCACAGGATTGTATCACGTTCCCATCTTGCCTCCTCCTCTGGGAGTTCCTTCCATTTGACAAGGAAGAAGATCCTCCCGTTCTTCTTGCTCTGGCCCTCCCGCGCCTGTCAAGAATCTTCTCAGCAACCCTCGTGTGCTGAACCCGGACGTTAGGAGGGGCACGTTTCAATGCCCTCCTGGTGTTATCTTCTCTGTCCTCATGGTACTCCTTCAGGAAGCTGACATGGAACACGGGATGCAGCTTCAGTCTCTCTGGAAGACGTAGTTGATAGGTGAGCGGTCCCACGCGTTGAACTATCTCAAAGGGTCCATCGTAACGAGGAATCAACCCTTTGTGCGCTGTCTTCCTTGGGATTTTCTTCCAAATCTGGGGCGTAAGATTCAACATCACCTTCTCCCCAACCTGGAACTCGACCGGCCTACGGCTCTTGTCAGTCGCCTTCTTCATCCTGCGTTGAGCGTGAGCCAACGCATCCTTCGCTTCCTCCCACCGATCTTGCCTCTCCAAAGCAAAGCGATGTGCAACAGGGCACTGTCCTTGGCTATTCTGCTTAGCCACTTTAGGCGGTGTCACGGGTTGCCTACCCATCACGATCTCGAATGGACTCTGGCTTGTGGTGGAGGTCTGCTGTAGGTTGTAGCAGAATTGGGCAGTATCCAGTAAACTAACCCAATTGTGTTGATTGGTCATCACGTAATGCCTAAGGTACTCTTCCAGCAAGGCATTGATCCGCTCCGTCTGACCATCCGTATGCGGGTGATTGCTGGTAGAGAATTTGAGATCAGATCCCAACATCTCAAATAAGGTCGTCCAGAATCGACCTGTGAACCGGGCATCGCGGTCGCTCACGATGTCCAATGGTATCCCCCAGTGCTTCACCACGTTCTGCAAGAACAACTTCGTTGTGGTCTCTGCTGTACACTCCTGGGGTGCTGGTACGAAGATCGCATATTTGGAGAAGCAATCAACTACCACCATCACCGCATTATTCCCATCCACCTTCGGGAACCCAGTGATGAAGTCCATGGAGACGCTCTCCCACGGACGTGAAGGGATAGGCAGGGGCTCCAACAGTCCTGCCGTCTTCTTCCTCTCAGTCTTGTCTTGTTGGCACACAAGACAAGTACACACATAGACTTCAACGTCTTCCTCCATCTTCGGCCAAAAGTAGCTTGAGGAGAGGAGTGCTAGTGTGCGCTCCACTCCTGGATGACCAACCCACTGTGCGTCATGTGCTTCCTTCAGCAACATTTTCCTCAAGCCGCCGCTCGAGGGGACATAGGGTGTCCTGCCCTTTGCATAGAGGGCGCCTTCCTCTATCCAGAATCTCCGAACTTCACCATCGTTCATGCATTGCACCAAGCGTGAAGTGACCAGATCTTCCTTTGTCTGCTCCCGTATGCACTCCAGCATGTCTCCAGACACGCGGGTGATTGATGCAATCACCGCAACCTTCGGCTCTTCTGGTTCACTCTTCCTCGAGAGAGCGTCTACTACCTGGTTGGTCCGTCCAGGCCTGTAGCAAAGCTCGAAGTCGAATTCGGCAAGAAAGTCTTGCCATCGCGCCTTCTTGGGAGTCAGCTTCTTCTGAGTGGCAAAGCAGTTTGTTGCCACATTGTCTGTCTGCACCACGAACTTTGATCCGAGAAGATAGTGGCGCCATGTCCTCAGACAATGGACCACTGCTGTCATCTCCTTCTCGTGCACGGAGTACCTCCTCTCTGCTGGATTCAGTTTGCGGCTCTCGTAAGCCACGGGGGGCCCATCTTGCACCAATACACCACCAAGTGCATAGTCGGACGCGTCAGTGTGGACTTCAAATGGCTTCTCGAAGTCTGGAAGTCACAGAATTGGTTCTTCCACCACCGCCCTCTTCAGCTTCTGGAATGCCTCCTGGCATCCACGCGTCCATCTCCAAGGCTGATCCTTCCGAAGCAGATCCGTCAGGGGCGCCGCCTTCTTGGAGTATCCCTTGATGAACTTCCTGTAATAGTTCACCAATCCGAGGAAGGATCGTAGCTCTGTCGACTTTGTAGGGATTGCCCTCTCTTTAATCGCCTGTGTCTTCCTTGGTTCCATGCGTATCGTGCCTCCGCCCACGATATGCCCGAGTAAGGAGATGGTCTCCTGACCAAAGGCGCACTTCTCCGGCTTCAAGTATAGCCGGTTCTGCCTCAACTTCTCAAGCACCATCCGCAGATGCTTGACATGCTCCTCCAAGGTCCTGCTGTACACTACTATGTCGTCCAAGTACACTACAACAAACGAGTCGATATACTCGCGGAAGACATCATTCATAAGCGTACAGAACGTTGCCGGGGTATTAGTCAACCCGAACGACATTACAAGGAACTCGAAAGACCCATAACGGTAACACACACCGTCTTTGGCTCGTCTCCCTCCTTGATGCGGACCTGGTAGTATCCTGACCTGAGATCCATCTTTGGGAAGTACTTGGCTTGGCCCAAGCGATCAAACAAGTCTTCAACGTTAGGGACGGGGTACTTGTTCTTCACCGTCACCTTGTTCAGTGCACGGTAGTCCATGCACATCCGCATGCTCCCATCCTTCTTTTTCTAGAACAACACCGGTGCTCCATATGGTGCTTTGCTTGGACGCATCAGACCAGCGTCCACCAGCTCCTTGAGTTGTCTCTGCAACTCCTCCAGATGTGCAGGGGGCATTTTATAGGGTGCAAGTGCATGGGGTACCGTACCTGGCAGTAGTTCGATAGCGTGATCCACGTCTCGCTTCGGTGGAAGCTCCTTGGGTAGCTCCTTCGGCATCACATCCTTGAAATCGCCCATCATCTTCTTTACTGCCTTGGGGCATGGCTGTGTCTCCTCGCCATTTTCTTCGACGCGTACCGTAGCAAGATACGTCGTCTCCCCTTTTTTCAGCCCGTTGCAGACTTGCATTGCAGACATGGCTCCAGTCTGCCCTTTCTTCTTGATAGCCCTGATGAAGCAGGGGTTATCTGCAGCCGCGAAGAAGACGCCTCCCAGATAAGGCGTTACAGACGCCTTCGCCTTCTTCAAGAACTCTACTCCCAAAATGACTTGGAAGTCATCGAGAGGTACCACGAGGAAGCGTACCTTTCCCTGCCATTCACCCAACTGGACAGTGCAGTTTGCCATACCTTCGATGTTCAGCGAGGCAAGCTTCACGCGGCACTGGCTCTTCTCCAAGGGAACTCCTAAGCTCCCGAACTCTTTGCTGGAGATGAAATTGTGCGTTGCTCCAGTATCGATCATGGCCGAAAGGGTCTTCTTGTGTACCGCGACATCGAGGTACACCAACTCTGGATCCTCGCGCTCCACCTCCACTTTCGCCTCTTTGCCTGACTTCAGCGGATACAAGCGAATGTTGCGCAACAACTTGAGGTTCGTCATGCGTGCCTCTTCGTCTGAGTTCTCCCCCATGGTCATGGAGTTCAGCTTCTCTCGCTTCAGGCACTCCCGCGCTCGATGTGGCCCATCACAGACAAAACAACCCTTCCCCTTGGGTTGCTCGACCTTATTGGAGGATTCCGCACCCTCCCTTGAAGTTTCGGCCTTACCTAACTTCTTTAACTTTCCCTTGCTTTTCTCCTTGGGTTTGCTCGTTGGCTTCTCGATGTCCTTCTTCTCGGTGGTGGGTTGGACTTTATAGTCGACCAACGCATCCGCAACAGCGATGGCCGTCTGGAGGTCCTTCACCCCTTGCCTCCTAAGCTCCGCCTGAGCCCAATTTTGAAGACCCACCATGAAATTGAAAAGTTTGTCTTCTTCAGACATACCTTTGATATCCATCAGCAGTGATGAGAACTGCTTCACGTACTCCCGTACGGTTCCCGTTTGCTTCAACCTTCGGAGCGCCTCCCTCGCTCCCAAGCAGTGTTGGTGGGTAGGAACTGCTCCTTCAGTTCCTTCACCAACTCATCCCAAGATGAGATGTCTGGTCATCCTTCGGATGCACGGCTCCTCCATCATAGCTTTGTATGGTCGGATAAGTACATCGCCGCCAAGGATACCTTCTCCGCCTCAGGAGTCTTGACAGCTTTAAAGTATACCTCCATGTCCCACAAGAAATTCTCCAAGTCTTTGGCACTCCACGTACCTGAGAAGGACTTGGGCTCTGGGACCTTTGGCCTTCGAGACTCGCTGGATCCACCCCTGTTCGCGATCACCCTCTTGACGATGGAGAGTTCCCCATGCAGATCTTGCACCAGGGACTCGAGCTCCTCTAGCTTCTCTCTGAGTGCCTTCATTACGTCGACCGAGCGCTGGCTATCGCCAACGACATCCGACACCACACCTGCATCATTCTCCAGACGAGCCAAGCGTTGGGCATGAGTACCCAGCTGAGACTGGATCTCCATCACGATTCCCTCCAAGGAAACAAGACGATCTCCGGTGTTGGGTGTCATTTCTTGCTCTGATACTAGTTGTCACAGGGGTAAATCTCAATATCGATTTCGAGACTAACCTGTGCGGCGTTAGCTCCTCGCAAGCTAACCAGCCTTCCCCTTGCGTGTATGATGTACACCAGCACACCGATCAACCACGCCGCTAGAATGCTCGTACACAAGCACACAAGCACAAGGACACAAGAGCTTTGGCGCTAAACCCTCTTTATACTGCAAGAGACTCACTCTGAGTGCGATATGTATAAATGAGCTCTACCCCTCCTTGTATAGACAAGCCGGGGGTATGCGAAGGGATACCATTATTATATGTACAATGAATGCAAGGACTGTTAGTCTTCTATGGAGACCCTTTGTCTTCCTAGATGACTCTTCGTGCGCTTGGCTCTTCATCTTCTGTGCAATCCCTTCGTCTTCTGCAACCGACGCAACGTCACCCGCTCCGTCAGCATACCATATCATCTGCCTCCTCAACACGCCATGTCATCATGCCACATCATCAGTGGGCCCCATGCTCCTACGTAGGATGTTGCATCTCAAGCTCATCAAGTGCCGCCGAACACTTTTGTTGTGCCAAGGGGAACCCGCGGTCATGTGGTAAACCCCATTCTTAGCCGTCCGTAAGCTAAGGTGAAGTCCTCCAGAACTTCATAGTGTGGCCACCGAACCACACGGTCGTGCGATACCGCTATCGCACGGTATTTCCGTACCACGGAAGTTGGGGGTGTTACAGCAGCTTCATAGCAGGAGGGCATCTATTTAGTGGTTGACATGGAAGACTCGATGGTTGAAAGCATATCTGAGCATTCCCAACTCTTAGGAGAAATTTGCATACGAATATAACATACTCTAGTTGATTTGCTTGGGATCTATTGGCATCTCTTAGAATTGACTTCTGTGCTTTACATCTTAATCATGATGACCTTGATCACCAATTCTCCTTGCATCTTCTTATGGTGCTATAGTTTTCATTTTGGTTTCTTTCTGTCTTCCTCCTTCTTGTAGGATTGGCCTCCTTGATGAAAACCTCCAATGATCGCATTTAAGGGTGACCCCATATTTTGAGCCCCTGCTCAAACATGGATCCCTGTCAAGCCCCTCTAAAGGAATTTCGCAGTCTCTTGGAAATGTTTCTTGATATATACCGTATTGCAACCCTCTTGGATAGATTTTGGAAGTTTTTTTTGAGTTTATATCCACTAAATAAGAAAAATTAGGTTGTAGTTAGTTTTCAAGTAGAGAATACACATAAATTACGAATCATTCTCAGTGAATACATTCGGTTGGCCATTGAATCTTGAGTGCTTGAAGAAGCTTGCATTGATGGGCCTATGATATTTCTCGACTTGTCCACACGGTCCATGTAAGTGCATCGATTGTCTCCTTGCAAGTACAACATCGATGTCTGAATTTACCACAACTATTGTACTTTTGCCTTGGTTTTCTCTAATTCTTGTCCATCGGTCGAATGCAGTTCTTTTACGGTCCTCCTGGAGGTTATGTTATATGAGACCGTTTTACCTTGTTTGTGAGATTGCCCAGATGTCACTTGGACTTATCATGCATTGGTGCTATGTAGCCAGAGGAGTAGGCTTTCCTATAATGACCACATTGTAGTAGTCATCCACATAATTCTCCTACCTTACTCCTCAATGTTGGCTAATGCTGCAACGGTATGTGTGCATTGAACACGAGCACTCCGGAGCCCGAAGGTCCAAAACGTACCTCCCTGAAGGAAATTCCACTTCCATGTGGCTATCATCAGTTCTCCTAACAATGAAACTTTTCAAATCCCTTGTAATGTCTTGCATGCAGGACAAGGCAGATGGTACCACATTTTCTTAGCCCTTGATTTTTGAAGTCTTTCTTCTTTGGTGGTCATCAGTTTTTGCCTAATCCAATTAAGAATCTCACAAATAGGCACGTGTCTTGCTGGTGATATCCATACATTGAAGGGCTCGCTAATATTGTTAGTTAGATAATTGCAATTTGCTTTCTTCGCCAAATTGGTGGTGGTTCCACTTCTCCCTCACTTATCAAGATACTCGTATGCAGCCATGTTATATATCTGAATCTTAGATATCTGATAATTATAGAGCTTAGCACCAAATGCTCTTGCAACATTCCAAAACTTCTTCTTGAAGTTCTTGTACAAATGACGCATGCATGTCATGTGCTCGGCTTGTGGGAAGATGGTCTTCACTGTCATTCTATCTCCTTTGCACATCTGATATATAAATGTCAGTCCATCGCCACTCTCAAACTCGATAGCACGATTCAAATGTGACATGAACCAATTCCATGTCGCATTGGTTTTATTTTCCACAACCGTGAATGCAATGAGGGACATTGAATGGCAGACATCCAAAGTTGTAGCAAATAGAAATGTTCCTAAGTTCTTCCCCTTCAGGTGGCAGCCATTGAAATCAATGAAGGGTCTACATCCTTCGATAAAACCCTACCTTTGTGCTTTCAGAGATATAAACACATGTAAGAATGAGTCATCCTTCTTAATTTCATAGTGAATCACACTTATGGGGATTCGACTATTTAATTCCTACATCAGAGAAGGAAGCATCTCATATGACTCCATCGTGCCAAAGATCTTTCCCAGAGAAAGTCTTTGTCCCCTCCATAGACTCACTTATGGTATGTAGTTTTGGAATTGCTCGACTATTCGTTGAGATATGACATGGTCAGTCATCTCTAAATTGTCCTTGATCCAACATTCAATGTGTTTTGCAATCCACTCTTGCGAAGCCAGTGAGTTATCAACCCTACTAATTGAGGAACAATTGTGCTCCCCTTGTACTATTCTAACTCACAAATGCATATTATCTTGGAATCTAGATGCATGGATTTACCATTTACACTCCTCTCCCCTGCATATGGTTGTTACTCTTGCTGCCTCATTTTTGATATATCTAACATCGAACTCAAGTTTCAATAATATGTGCACATGGCAAACTTATATTCGTCATGTCCATCGAACTCCGCTCCAATTGATAAGTCCGAAATCTCGGGTCATTGTCCAATCTTGGACCTTCAAAGTCATCCACATGCTCTAACTTTCAATCCAACAGATAATGACAGCTATTCTTAGACTCAAGACCATTGAGTTCATTATTCTCTTGACTATCAATTGTGTTATCACCGACAAAGTTACAGTCATCCGAATCGCTGATGTCAACCAATTGTGAATGGGACCACAACACTCTCCTTGATCTCAGCACACATGATTGGCGAGAACTGAGAAATGGTGCCTTTATTTTTCTCCTTGATTCTTCCCCAAGTTTCTCATCTAGCTCTCTATATAGGGGATCCACTTCCGTGTCCACAATGTCATTCTCAAGGTCAATTTCCATTTGCACAAATTCATTGTCCATATTAATTACATGAGATGCAACCCCTTGTATATCATCTGCTTGCGCATATTCGGTTGAAGAACCTCAATTTGTGCAACTTCTATCATAATGTCCCATAGGATGTTGTTCGGTCCTAGTTGTATCAATGAAAGCAATACAATCCAGTGCCTCTATGGTGTCATGCCCGACCTTCCCTAGTGCTTCTAGTGCCTCCACGATCTCAAGCACGCCATTCCCTACTGAGCTTGTTGTTGAATCTTGGCCCACATTTGCATTCTATTCTACGACGACAAGTGCTTATACGAACTCTCCATCGAACTTAACAACTATCTCAATATGTGTCCCATCTTAATGCAAGTGAAAACATCTCCATCAATTGTTTCTCGTCCAATAACACCATATACCTGATGAATAACCAAAATGGTGATTCACCCATAGGCGATTAGGGCATAAAAAACATACAACTTTGTACCTGAGCAGACGAGAATTGGAAACTCTGTAGCTCAAACCCAAAGAGTTATTCGCTTGCCATGAGACGACTTCTACAATGTCATCGATGAGGTTGAACCAACAAGTACAGTTCGCGTTCATCCCTATGGTGACCTGCTTTCCTAGCAAATACTTATTGCCATTAGGCCCTCGCGCATTCTTGAAGTATCTTCCATACTAGACACAAATGCTGAGGATTCCTTCATGCCCTTCTAACCACCCCATCCTGAAATGTACATGCATGTTTCGTTCTCAGACGATGAGTTCGATTTTCAAAAGAACTAGAGGGAGAATAAGAGCTTAGATAAGAACTCAAAGAAGTGATACCTTCACTTTTCAACCTTTTGGAGGATATTCGGTGATGGAGAAAGGGTTTCTGCCATCAGATGAAGGAAGGATGATGGATGATGCTTCCCAACAGACGACTTGATGGGAAGGCTTCTTCTTCGTCGACTTGGAGAATATGATGGAGCGGAGGAATCTGAGGGTAGGAAGGATGGAGAGACGAAATTGAGGGCGGGACGAGGGGTAAACCTCAACCTCGTCATTTACTATTCATGATTTGACCACCAGCATCATCAGGACCACCCACATGGCTAATGAAGAGAGGGATCGACTCCCAGCGACTTGATCTACCTCGAGTTGAGCTACATAATCGAGGCGGGGTAGGTGGTAACCTAATCCTGATTTGGTGGCCATCGGTTTACATTATAGAGGGTTACACATGTGAACGACAATCGTTACTCATGTTTCCTTATGTAATTCGTAATTACGTAGAGTTATGTATGTATTACGAAACTACTCTGGATAATGGGTATGAATATCCTTTTAAATTTTTTATTAAGCGGCGTACATGTCCTTCCCATTTAAAATATTGAAACCGCAAAATTGACATTTTTCTAAGCAAAATCTGTCGATATCGATATCTGCATACATTTTTTCTACAGGATCACCGTAAAAAGGTTGGTCTTTCAACTCACGACGTGATTACCCCTTTTTCCTCTTAAATAAAATATCGAAAGAGATGATTTGTTTTTTCTGGAGCATATACTTGTTTGGTTGTCAAGTTACCTCGGGTTAAACTGACTGTCTAGAATGCATCCCTAGTTTTGGTTATGGGTTTTCCCGATTCTACCCCTGCATTCTCGAGTTGAGATTAGCATATGGATCCCGTATTTTGTTTGTTATATTATTTTTTAACCACCTCTAAATAATAAAGTCAACGACAAAAACATATGATAATCATAAAATTAATCAATATAACAATAAACAATATGACACAACATCGTATTAACCATTCCAACCCTCTCAACTATCTAACAACTACTATTCACACAATGGTTACCCATCTGACTAACCCTTTGCCGGGAGGTTACTCCTGCCCAACACACCATGTTAGCCTTTTTAAATATTAAATATTTAAATATTGTTATAGAAGGACTTCGAGTTGCTCCTCCTCTCGAACTGTGGTCAGTTTGACTATGGGTTATATCTAATCTCTATTTTTAGTTTTAAGACTGGATTCGGATTTTTACCTCCTCTTGGTCTCATTTAAATTCCTTTGAATAAACTCTGTTAAATTCTTGGCTGTCAAACTATGATCATAATTCCCCTTTTTTTAACCCCAGGACTGGTTATAACTATAAACACTTTGGAATGTTTAATACAATAGGAAAATCTTACGAATGCAATAATAATAATAATAATTGTTATACACACTTGTCAAATTTCTTCTTAATCTAATTTTCCCAGCTATTTCAAATTTGACTTTTATGCTAATAGATCAAAATGAAATTTGATAGATATGCAGAACAATATTGATAGATTCAATCTATACTGAATTTAATAGGCCCTAGTTCGGGCTGTCGCTCGCGATTTTTTCTTACCATCGATCCTCGACTTGATCTGGTCCACTTAACGTGGACTTAGGTCGCTAAAGAGGGATAACAATTACAGATAAACATCATTATGATTATCGATATAAGACACAATAATTTGAATTTAACGACTCATTTTAAATAAAGACACGGTAATTATGATTATCAATAAATACGATTATCGAAATAAGACACAATAATTTGAATTTGACGACTCATTTTAAATAAAGAATGCATTATGCGAGAGACACGTAAGGGAGAGCCGTGATAGCCATCATATAGTAAGAAAAGTGAAGTAGCAACAAGGACGACGATGAAATTTACATCGAGAATTTGTTCATATATGGAAAAGATACATATAATATCTTATTTTTTTCATGGTCGTCTATATAAAAACATATGTAAAGGACATAAGTGTAATATATAATACATTGAGAACAATGCAAAAAAAATCGAATAAAGAAGGAACATGAGGAAATATCATATAGAGACCCAAACAATCCCATATATATAAGATGAATCTCTTACCAAAAAATGGACAAATCCTCTTCCTCACCAACCACCGATAGGGATCGTAATTGTCACCAAACTTTCAACGACCCAATCTCTCAACTATCAAAATAGATCTGGTTTAATTAATCCAAAGAGATGCCTCGAATTATTTCTAATAAAAAAACGGTAAAAGAGTTTAGTGATAAAACTTCCACAAGTGACTACTACCGAGCCCCCGAAAAGTCCATTATTTTTTAGGAATGAGGGGAAACTAATGATAGAGACAAATCCTACCAAAGCACAACACTAGTGACATCTACCAACATCACATGTTTACCTACTACCTTTCACCTATTATTGGTAGTTATGGATGGGGATATCTCATGTGATGTTTGACAAGGAATGATATATATCATGATCATTTGGGTAGCCGATAAATCAAACCGATATGCTAGCATGACTGACTAGATTAACATCTAAGCATGCTAGCCTCATCCGACCGTTTAGACCAATCCACTCTCACAAGAACATGGCGTTGTCATGAATGAACTCACCTCATCAATTGGTGCGATCCTCTCCACTGACTTTTTTACCCTATCGCCATATTGATATCCATAGACAGGTTGGGCGGAGCCTCTCTAGGCTCGGGGTTATTGTATCATATATGTAAAGAGGCGACTATATAAGCACTCGATAGAAAAGGTAACTGTAACGATTTCTTTGTCTTCAACGTCTTCAATATCTAAGAATTAGTCACTTCAACGATCTTCGATGGCTACATGAGTATCCAAATAAAGTACAAACGAGATGGATACTTGTTGTCCCAACCATTTTTGTTAGCCTTCATGCGAATTGTCAAATGCGATATGTCAGCTCTATCGGGTTCAAGTTACAATGAATCAGAGATTACATCCATTTTAAATATATACTCTAATATATATATATATGTATGTATATATAGGGCTGATCCTATGTTAGCCAAAAACTGTGAGAGCATGACATCATTGAGTTTGCACCATTAGATTCTGCTCATATCTCTCATCCTCCAATCAATCAACAGAATCTAATGGTCCAGACTCATTGCTCTCATGCTCTCATAACTTTTTGCTCTCACGAGATTAGCCCTATATATATATATATATATATATATAGAGAGAGAGAGAGAGAGAGAGAGAGAGAGAGAGAGATGGAGGGTCAATCCTGTGAGATGGGATTTTTGTGAGATGGTGAGATGGGAAATTCTGGACCACTAGATTCTGTCTTCTCTCTCCTGGTTTTCTCTCTCTTGGTTGAATTAGTGGTCCAAGATTTCCCATTTCACCATCTCACAAAATCTTATTTCACGGGATCAGTCATCTCTCTCTCTCTCTCTCTATATATATATATACACATATATATGTATATATATAGGAGTGATCCTATGAGAGCAAAAACTGTGAAAGCATGAGAGCGGTGATTTTGGACCACTAGATTCTGTCTTCTCTCTCGTGGTCCATTCTCTCCTAGTTGAAACTAATGGTTCAGAATTACCGCTCTCATGCTCTCACATGTTTTGACTCTCATAGGATCGACCATATATATATATGGGGTAGGGCTGATCTCGTGAGAGCCAAAAGTTGTAAGAACATGAGAGCAGTGATTCTGAATCACTAGATTCTATCATCTCTCTCCTGATTAATTGGAGGAGGAGAGAGATGAGCAGAATATAGTGGTCTAGATTCACTGCTCTCATGCTTTTACAGTTTTGTTCTCACATGATCATGCCTCATATATATATATATATACATCGTTTGATGGGGCTGCCCCACCCTATTTTTTCCGCATTTTTTTTATTTTTTTGAAAAATTTCAACATGTATATTCATCTATATATCCCTCCAATATGGCGTTCAAATTTCGTTAGAAACAGAGGCTCCTATGTCCTACATTTAGAATATGTGGATTACAGTAATCTTTAGACCGTTAAAATTACTTGTCTAGATGGAGGGCATAGTAGTCTCTGTTTCTAACGAAATTCGAATGACATATTGGAGGGATATATAGATGAATATACATGTTGAAATTTTTCAAAAAAATAAAAAAATTTTGCGAAAAAATAGGGTGGGGCAACCATGTTGACTGTTCACGAGGGACAGCCCATTGTTGTGGACAACCCCCTTTTTTCCGTATACATATATATATATATAGAGAGAGAGAGAGGATGGTGAGCTTGCACCAAGGTGCATGTAACTTTACATGCACCGACGCTTATATCTTCCGCATTTTTTTTACTTTTTTGAAAAATACCACCATGTATATTCATCCATATATCCCTCCAATATGTCATTCGAATTTCGTCAGAAACAGAGACTCCTATGACCTCCATCCAGAACATGTCGATTACAACAATTCTAAAACCGTTAAAATTACCTGTTCTGGATGGAGACTCTGTTTCTGACGAAATTCGAATGACATATTGGAGGGATATATGGATGAATATACATGGTGATATTTTTCAAAAAAGTAAAAAATGTGGAAGATATAAGCGCCTGTGCATGTAAAGTTACATGCACCTTGGTGCAAGCTCTCCATCCTCATATATATGTAAAATGAGGCTGCCCCCAGGGGGTAGCTAACTTAGCTACCCCCGCTCCATTTTCTCCATGTTTTTTTTGAAAATTTCTTCCGTGAATATTCATCACTGTATCCCTATATTGTGTCATTAAAATTTCGTCAGAGACTCCTACGGCCTCTATCCAGACAGCCATTTTTTTAACGGTCACAGGATTTTTTAAATCGATCCCGTCTGGATGGAGGTCGTAGGAGTCTCTGTTTCGTTTGAAATTTTAATGACATAATATAGGGATATAATACTGAATTTACATAATTTTTATTTTCAAAAAATAAAAAAATAAAAAATATGGATAAAATAGGGCGGGGGGAGCTAAGTTAGCTCCCCGTTGGGGGCATATACATTTTACCCATATATATAATAAATTGATCGAGGAGTTAGTAAAGGGGCTCTCTTTTAAATTCCATAGAAGCAAAGGCCATAGAAACGGGGAATACATGAACTTTCGAGATGAAATTGAATCTGAATTTGACAAGAGAAGTGCATCAAATGATCTGGTCCGAGTCGGTTCGCATCGTGTCTGAATATCACTTACGAGGAGTTAATTATCTATTTGCATGTAAAGCTTCCTATCCCAGTTCAAATCTTGTCCAAACAATCACAATGGTATTACCCTTGATAAAGATCGAAGTCATCCAACAAGTTACATGTATTATTAATCGACTATATCCCTGAATAAAGACTGAAGTCATGCAACAAGTCACATGAAATATTATTAATCGCATTTCATTACAGTAACGAAGAAAGGTCTCTGTATAAATGAAAAGATAGAACATAGAAAACAAATGAACCTTTTCCTTCTGTTTGACTGCCGACAATCACATGGACAATTGATTAGATACAACTTAAATCATCTAATTGGATTCTCTCCTCTCGTATTATTGCATGCTGCACAAAAAGGGCTTAAAAGTAATTTTCTTAAGACGTTTGTTCTTAAATATGTTTTTTTACTGCTTTTCAATTGATCATAATCACCCAATTTTATCAACATGATTGGTAGATTTCACAGGGATCGAAATGCAATTATTGAAAAGATGAGCGAAGAATAAGGGGTTTTTTTAATATTCATTATTTGCAAGGGCGGAATCACAAAATTTCATCAATTATGGGTCAAATCATACGTATTACACACACATGCATGCAAGTACATACATATACACATATATTGTATTTCATTTATAGTAAAATATTTTATTTATAATGTTTTTGCTTTTAAGATGACCATTATGTATGACCTCTCTCAACACGTATTCTTCAAAAAATACAAAAAAATCTATTAAATTGGGAAAAAGGGATTTTTACATCTATAATCTTGAGTAATTTCGCAATTACAATCATAACCCTGCATAATCGTGAATTACATGGGAAATCATGAGTAATGCTTAACTCTTACATGACACAGCCTCACGTTCTATTCCGTTTGGGATACCCGTTATTTGTGACGATTTCCTTTGAAAATGACAAAACTACCCCTAAAACTTATTCTTATATGCAAACCATGCCCCCCTAGCATATCCTCCAATCCCGCCGCCGCCGAGCTTCTCCTTCACTGCTCGAAGCTCCCCGCGCAACCGAGCTTTCAGGCCCCCCTCCCTCGAGCATAGCTCAAAACCTGCCGCCGCCGAGCTTCTCCTCCACTGCTGGAAGGCCCCCGCGCAACCGAGCTTCAAGCCCCTCCCACCCTCCCGGGCAGCGACCCTCGCCCCTCTCGAAGCACCCCTGCCGCCGAGCTTCTCCTCCACTGCTCGAAGCCCCTCGCACGATAGAGCTTTCAGCCCCCCCCCCCCCCCCCCCCCCCCCCCCCAAACGCACCCCTCTGTGCAACGCTCCTCCCCGAGCTTTCAACCCCCCTTCCAGCGCCCCCCCCATGGAGGCCCCCCCAGCCCTCCGAGCGACCAGACTTTGAGCCCCTCACCGCTCGCGCCGACCTTCGAGCCCCCCCCCCCCGACTTTGAGCCTCGAACCTGAATCCCGCCGCCGACCACCTCCAGCCCCCTTCCTTGTCCACATTTGGTCCTCCGCTATCGTAGTTTTTGTATGGTTCGCCGCTTGAATCGCACCGTCCCTGCAAGTTGAGGTGCGGGGGGAGGGGAGGAGGTCGGAGGGGAAGGTTGACGGGAGGATGATCGGTGGACGGCGGGGGAAGGGGAGGAGGTTGAGGTGGATGGAGGGTGAGGGTGCGTGAGCTGATGGAGGTGGATAGAGGGAGAGGGATATTTTTTTTGTTTATTTCCTAACCGTTGGATTGAGGATGAGTTAGATTAACTCATACATGTGGTTGAGTTAACATATTAATTAACGAAGGGTTATAGGTGTGAGACAGAGTGACTATTCAGGATTTTTCATGTAATTCATGATTATGCAGGGTTATGATTGTAATTGTGAAATTACTCAGTGTTATAGGTGTAAAAATCCTTTGGAAAAAATACATTGTGCAGTGTACATAAAATAATAACTTGTACGAGTTGTTATTATTTTCTTATTATTTATTAATAGAGAAAGGAACTTTGAGAGTAATACATGGAGGATATTTTGTTTCTTCAACGTTTACCAAGTTCTGAATCTTCATAAGCAGTTCTGATTTTTTAGACCTACCTTGTTGCTAGATCCTTATAAAGTTTTAAAATAAAAAAACAAACCAAAAGAATTTGAATTACTAAAGGGTGAGTTGAATTGGGAACAACGACAATCAAATTCATCAAATCTTTGACTTGTTACGTTGTCTCTCATCATTACTAAGGGCTCTTCAAGCATATTTATTGCATGTGTTGATATGCCTTGAATCCTAACCATCTAGTACAGGTTGAAGAACTGTCGTA